>JBBPMV010000251.1:0-21436 GCA_038090495.1 Heimioporus retisporus | reverse complement strand
ATCATCTTTAGCACGGATCTGGTCACGATGGACTGGCAGATCCCGGGGTCATATTGGGCGGTGGTGTTCCCGCTTGCGATCGTGGCGGGCAGTCACATCTTGTTCCCGGTGAGCGACCTGTCTTGCTCGAGGGCGGACGGTGCTGATGGTGATACAGATCATACTGAACCCGTGGTTGATGATTTTCTCGTATTGATTCCTTTGTATTGACAAAACCCAAATTTTTACGATCACGTCTTGGATGAAAAGCAAACGTAGAACGGTCTAAGTTATAGTTTGAGGAGATCATACATACAGAGTAATGCCGAGTGTGGGGTTGGAGTGGACTTGGACTGTTTTGTGCGTAGGATAGACTCTGCATTGGAAATCTGACAAATTGCCTTGAATGGTATCTTTGTTAAAAATAGGAGGACGGTACCAAGGGGGCTTGATCGAGTGGCGAGTCGGCGTTGATTTCATTGCATGCAAAAGCGGGCTTGTTGGATGTTGCAACGGTGTGAAGGTGACACGGTCGGGTATGACTGGGGATAGGCGGTGCGGCCTGTGCTGCTCAACAGGTGGTCCAGTCGTAGACATCCACGTCAACCGCGCGTGCACCGGCACTGGAATGGAAAAGGAGGCCGGCTGTAATTTGACTTCTAAGTTGTGTGTAGATCCACGCTTCGACCGCCCAGGTCACTGCGGCGTGTGATTTTACGCACGATGCCAGTGGGGAACACAGGTCCCGGGAGAATCGTTGAACCAGGTAGGTACTGGTAGGTTTACGTGTCCCGCCTCGTGTCGTGGTAGGGGCCCGGGGACAGCATGGATCGGTGATGTATGGCATCCGGCCCCTTGGTAAGAATAAGTGCGCTGCTACTCGACGACGGTACGCGCCCATGATATGCTGTGGACCAGGGACTGTGCTAAAATTATGAGAACGCACGGAGCTCAAGGCGAGGTTAATTATCGTGCTAAATAAAGTAGCGGGAGCGACTTTCCAAGTCCAGACTCTGTTCGAGTACTATTTCCGTCGGTCCAGGTGCGGTCCATGGCCCTCCCACACCATGTCTATGCCTCGCTCCCATTGCATCGTGGATATCCGAACAATGGCCATCGCTGCCGTACCTTTTGGAGGATGCGATCACGGCGGACATGCTCAGGCGACTTTTATGAACCCGTCTCCTGTCGAGTTCTTGATGACGCCAAGACGCTCCGGCCAATGCCTGCGTCACGATAACAATCTCAGTCCTCGTTGTGCGTTCGGAACATTATTGCATTGTTCCGATTCTCCCTTTCCAGCTCGTACCTGGTGCGTGCATTCCCTCGCTGCATGTGCTCATCTTCCTCTCTCGGAAAAGAAGCACCAGGAATCCCGTGTTCTCCCTTTTTTTCTCTCTTTTTTTTTTCCTGTCTTCCAAGGGGGTCTTTGGCCGAATCGTGCCTCATCGCGATCCCGGGAAGAACAGTTGCCGTACCCTTGGTGTCCAGCGTGTAAAAAAAGCAGACGAAAAATGTTCTGGGTGACGCTCGGTATTACTGCCTTCTCCACGCCAGGTCCTGAAGACGAGAACACCATCGGCAATACAATCTCCCCGTGATCTCCGCCCTCTTATACCTTCCCCTTGTCGTTCGTTTTGCCTGCCACGCTCCCGATGGCTGCCATCGACTACGATCCCTACGATGCCCTCCTCCACCATGTATATCAACAGGTACGTACCGCACGCCACGGACTCTTTCCTTCTTCTCGTTCTTTCTTGCTCTTTTGACCTCGCTCACGTATTCGAGATCAGACACAGGGGGAAGCTTGGTTCAGGCCCGCGGAGAAACAGATCCCGACTGGCGTCTGCATTCGCACCGAGACCGGCCACTTCAGGGTGTTCCCGTACAACAATCCCCTGCTGGCCCCCTTCGAGGCAGCAGTCCGACTGCTAAATCCCGTCGTCGCCGTCAAGATTCGTAGTGCCGCCATTCATGCTGCCCTCGCCACCGTGTCAGACGCCGCCCCCTTTTTTTTTTTCCTTTTTGCTCGTGGGCCTAACGGAGCTTTTTTTTTTTCCACCAGGCTACCCGATGACACGTCCATGTACATCGACTCGGATACCAAGATTCAGGTGATCGCCACCATGGCAGAGCTGCCTCGCGCAGAAAAGGAGCAATGTGGGGCATTTATTGCAAGTGTTTTCTCTTGATGCTGGTGGTACGCGTTCATAAACAAATGACAGCGAGACGAACATACCATGGTTGTCTGGGCAGACAGCTTTGACGATATAATCCCGCTTTGTCAGGACCTGGAGGAGAAGATGATCAAGCTTGTCTGGCGGAATCGGCACGTTCCGACTGAGGCGTCGAATACGACTGCAAGCTCTCTGAACGCTTCCGCGCTACCCTCCACCGCAGCTTCAAACGTGAATTTGACCGACGTCGAGAAGCTCCCCATTACAGAGAAGGACATCACCGAGACCGAGGAGATCGAGAACCAAGACCCTCGCACACACACGAAACAAGTGTTTGGTTGGAGCTGGAGGTCGAGAACGAAACCCCAAACATCCGATCCCGAAAAAGACGGCCCTGCAAAGTCCGACCCACGACCGATCCGTCTCTATGCTCCGTTTTACTGTGGACTTGCCGTCGCAATGTCGACTTGTGCGCGTTTAAGTGGTTTCTTCTTTTTCTCAGATCTCACTTTTTTTTTCCCACATCCAGTCTTTGTCGGAAGTGGGGCTTCCATCTTGCTTTCCGAGTGGATTTTAGACGACAACTACGTCCGCTTCGCCCTCCTGGTCACATCGCCGTTTTTATTCTCCGTTGCGCTGGCACGTTTCATTCATTTCCCACGTGATATCGTCGTGTTGAACTGAACCTAGTTTTTCTGCCTTCAACTCGTTGGAAACCTCTCATTGGTGTACGTCACATCCGTATTTACCTGCACCATCTGACCGGATCGTCTTCAGGTTTGGACCCGTGGCACAGTACTTTGAGAACTCCAAATTCTACTCTGCCGTTCGTCCCAAGCCAAACAGGGATGTAGATGCTGCCCTGCCTCACATCACCATCGAACTTCCGGTCTTCAAGGAAAGCTTGACGGAAACCATGTACGTCCCGAAAGACCACACATGTGACATCCCTTTGCTCATCGTGTTATAGAGGACCCTCCGTCGCCTCGCTCAAGAAAGCCATGCAAACGTATGCTCGACAAGGAGGTACTTCGACCATCTTCGTACACGAAGACGGAATGCAAGTCATCAGCGAGGAGCAACGCCAGGAACGGATCGCCTTCTACGCGAACCACAACATTGGCTGGGTCGCGCGTCCCAAGCACGATTCGTCTCCCGACGGTTTTAAGCGTGCCGGACGGTTCAAGAAGGCGTCCAACATGAACTATGGTCTAGCGCTGAGCATGAAGATGGAGAGGCACCTGAAGGCCCTTGAGGAGGCGGTCGAGCAAGGCGAACTGGACGAGACAGAGATTCAGTCGCTCGAGGACAAAGCGCTCGACATGGCCGTCGAGGAAACGTATGAAGAGAGCGGGCGGAAATGGCGGCCGTGGGCCGCGAATGCCAAGTCGTTGCGGATCGGCGAGGTTATCCTCATTGTTGATTCGGATACGATAGTGCCGGAGGTCAGCGTCGCCCTTGCATTGTGGCGCTATTTCGTTCTTTCTCACGTTTGGATGTAGGATTGCTTGCGTGACGCTGCAAGGGAGCTTGCAGAGTGTCCCGAGGTTGCCATCATTCAGCACGAATCAGGTGGGTGATCCTGTCCTCCCTCCCATGCCAAGGCTGAGAGCAGATATTTTTGAAAAGACGTCATGCAGGTCGCCCACCACTACTTTGAGAACGGGATCGCACACTTTACGCGTCGGATCAACAAGTGTATTTCGATGGGTTGTGCCAACGGAGAGGTCGCGCCTTTTGTCGGGCACAACGCCTTTTTGCGCTGGTCTGCGCTTCAGGACGCTGCGTTCATCGATTCTGCAGATGGCAAGAAGAAGATTTGGTCCGAGGCGAACGTGTCGGAAGACTTTGACATGGCCCTGCGCCTGCAGGTGATGATGATTTTCCACCAGAGTATCGACCCTTTGCTAAATTCGGGTCTTGTCAGCTGAAAGGCTATACTATTCGTTGGGCGACGTACTCCAACGGAGGTTTCAAGGAAGGTGTGTCCTTGACTGTCGATGACGAGCTCAATCGTTGGCAAAAGTACTCTTATGGTAACTGTTTTTTTGGCACTTGACTGGTTTATAGCATTGACAGTTTCGTTGTCAGGCTGTAACGAGCTCATCTTTAATCCGCTGAGAGAATGGTGGAGAAAGGGTCCGATTGCGAAACAACTTCGTATCTTTGTCTGGTCCGCCGCGCCGATTCACTACAAGTTTGCCATGATGGCCTGTAAGTCACCAGGATGTACGCGATTCGTATTGGCTGACTTGGCTTCGTAGATATGTTCTCCTATTGTACGTGGTTTCCCTCAACGGACTTTATTCCCGGTGACTGATGTCCTGATCACGACATAGACGGAATTGCTGCAGCTGCCATTCTGTCACTTGTCAACTATATCCTCCTCGGGTGGCAAATCCCTATCGATGGGTTCTTTCTCCACAGTTTCGAGGTCTGGTTGGCTTGCACGGTCGTCTTTCCTGGCCTTGGCAACCTCGGTTTCACCTTGCTCGAGTATCGACTCGGACAACGTGCCATAGCGGCGTCTTTGACCGAGAACCTGAAATGGATGCCATTCTTGTACGTCCGCTCTCGTTTCCGTATCCCGTGCGTGGCCGACGGAAACCCAACACGCCTGTTTTCCAGCTTCTTCTTCTTTGGTGGTTTGAGTATCCACCTTTCCCAAGCGCTCCTCGCCCATCTGTTCTCGTACAACATCACATGGGGTGCGACCAAGAAGGAAGTCGAGCGGTCCAACTTCTTCCTGGAAGTCCCCAAGATCTGGCGGCGGTTCCGCATCGCGCTCGTCCTGTCAATCTTGACGGCGGCGGCAATGGTCGTGTTGAGCAGTGCGATGGCTATCGTGCCGCCGGATTGGCAGGTGGATACCTTGGACTGGGCGGTGACGCTTCCACTCGCGTACGTTCGATTTCTCGCGTGTGTAACTGCGTCTGTGCTGATCGGACTGGCACCGATAGGATCGTGGTCGGGTGTCACATCCTGTTTCCGGTACGTCGACAGCGTTCTTCCCTGTCACCCTTGCTCACTCGAGAAAAGATCGTGCTCAACCCGTGGCTCATGATATTCTCATATTAAACTCACCCTGCGTTTGCCCCACGCGCTTTTTTCTTTCTTTCGTTACACCATTTGCACTTCTCGTGGACTCGTGATATTCATATTCATGTCGACCATGCGTAATATTACTCGCCATCATCATGTCTGTGTCGTTCTCTCAAAGGGTTGTGGTGCAGATGGAATATTTAATTTTATGCGACGACTGTAAACGTCATGCGATGTGCCTACCGTTCGTGGGTGTCTCACTTTCTGTGGCACGTCGAGGTGTCTGCGTTAGAGTATCACCTCGTATCGGTGACGCACATCATTCATGTGGCCTGATCTGAGTCAGATGTCGAGCGCCGCTCTGTTGTAGGCGGCGATCGGAGCGACGAATAAGAAAGAGGGGTTGATGTGATTGTGGCCCATGCATGGAATGCTCCCGATCATTGTTGTGATGCATCATAGCCCAAAACATCCCATCTTCCAGCGGGGCATGCCAGCACACGACGAAAGAGGGTTGCACGGTCGCTGCACATCGTCCTGCCGTCACCCAGGTCACTAGATTCAGAGTGACGCGAAAGGTTACTTGCAGATGGGAAGGCATGCAACCGTGCGCACGCACCGGATCACGACGACGCGCCAATGCCTGCCACGACCTCGAATCTGAATCGGACGCACGGGTCGTCAGGAAAGCAGAGTCACGGCGTGTGCGCGAGGTCGCCTGAGTGACTGAGCGAAAGAGCATCTTTTGGGTTGGGGGGTGATCATGATACGGCACGCGTCCAGGTCGCCCACCTTTAGCGTAAACTTACGTGATCTGACGGGGGGCCGCCGCCCTCTCCGCCACCACCTTACGCCCTGGGTTGTTTGCATTTTCATCCACCTACCACCCGCCCGAGGCAACGTCCGCAGCAGGTGAGCGCCTTTTCTTTTCGTAGAGTATCTTGGTGGTACATGCACAATCTGTACGAGTACACAAGTAATGACCAATTTACAGATCATCCAACAGCAAAACGAATCGGATACATGCAAACAAAATGTCGAGGTCTCAAAGCTCGGCACAAGACCTAGACGGTCAGGAAAGATTCAAGAAGAGCCTTTGACCCCATCACCATCAGTGTATCCTTCTTGCCCCATTCCAGTGGCATCTGTTGTATCAGATGGGTCAAGCACGCCACTGCCTCATTTTGCACTCCTCATTCCTCATCGTAGTCATCCATGTCCTCCTCCATCGCGGACCTGTCAAAACCTTTGTCAGGACGAATAGCCATGACTTCGAAATCACCTGACCCCACTCCCCCGATCACTTTGCTGAACTGCCAAGCTATCAAGATCATCGATGTTGCCTTGTCCTCAAATTCGGCAAACACCTTGGAATTCGCAACCGAAGGAGATGGAGCGCAGCCCGCTGCCGCCATAATGTCAGACGGCCCCGTGACTGTGGATGAAATGGTCGTGTTTACACGCCGGCAAGATATAGGCGTTAGGGATCTCCAACGGCCCGAGATCGTGCGGGCCTCTCTGGACATGATCTACGTTCAGAAAATGTTTCGTTTTCAAAGTTGACTTGAATCCTTACCCTTCTTTTGCAACCGTCCGCATACCTCATTGGCAAGGTCGTTGTAGCCTTTTTCAATGGTCCACGGGGAGATCATCCCGCGCAAGTAGCACGTGAAGAAGCCCTGGAGCGCGATGGAGAGATACAATGCCACGTCATCAACTTTCCCAAGCGGCCCGCGAGGGGTTGGCAAATAGCCTCCGAAGCCCTTTACGAAATCGCGAAGACATGTTCTTCATTCAATTCCGTACCGCGACGTTGGGAGTCCTCGAGAATACACTCGGCCATGAATGTCCTGTTCTGCTGCACTTCTGTGTTGAGTTTTTGCAACATCTGGATTATCATCGTGTGAGCGACGAAGCGTTGCACACCATCCGGTTGTGATTTGAGCTCTTTTTGACTGTTGTTTGTAGCATTCTGTATTTCAGTCGCTTGAGATCGGAAGATTTGTCCAAGCTGGGGCACATGAATGTGGATCTCCTTGGGCAAAACGAGATTGCGCATCAGTCCTTCGTTCTCCTTGTTGGTCCTTTCCAATCCACATGTGCGAGCATGATTCCGCATATGAGTCGAGAGAACGAGTCTGAAGAAGATAGGGATTTGGTCTAGAACGGTGATGAGGTAAGCGAGATAAGGAATTGATGGACGGGACGATAGCAATGGCGAGGAGGGGGGAATCCGGTCTAATTCTGGTTCTTTAGGGTACATAGCCAGAGCCTAAAATTGTATACTAACGAGCATGAGTGGCACAAAGGAGTAGTAATGATGCAATGGTAAGGTAAAGGAAGCTAAACAGAGGGTTAAGACAGTAAAGTAGTCCTGAAGATTAAATGTATGCAACGGCGCCGCTGTCCATGACATCGATGATGTTATTGTGATAGGGTCGAAGGGGGTCGGGTGATGATCGATAGGGGTACAGTGCGTCCACTAGTACCGTCGTGGCTGCGTCCGCGCAGTTCGCGGGCCATACACACGTCAACTCCCCCGCTCTCTCGGCGTTTGTGTGAAGCCACTCGTCGACCGTGGTGGTGAGAGGTGAAACCCTTCATTCCGGCCTTGATCATCGTGTCAGGGGCTCTTGGGGAACCGTGGTGGCGTTCTGCTGAAGAGTCTCGATTCGCTCCTCATAATTCTTCTCGGGATCGACGATCTGGGAAGTGGAAATAGACAGCCTGCGCTGAAGCTGATCGACCTCCGCTCTTGCGTGTGCGAGTTCGTCCTCCTTAGCAGTGCCATCTCGCTGCAGCTGTTCGATCCGGACGTTGAGACTCGCGACGTCCGTAACTCTGACCAGCGAGAACGTGGTCTTCAAATTTTCACGGAGGGTGCCGAATTCCGTCGACTGCCGTCGGTAACGCCGCTCCGTCTCGACAATCTGGGAAGACGACTTGGACAGCTCTTGCTGGAGCTCCTCGACCTCCTTACGCGCGTCGGTGAGCTTCCGGCCCTTGGTGGTGTCCGAAGCCTTCCACTGTTCGATCTGAGACTTTGCGGAGAACAGGTCACGACGGAGCTCCTCGAGATCCTTGCGTGCGGTAGCGAACTCTCCCGCTTCGCTGGTGCGTAAATTCTCCGACTTTTGAATCTGCAAAGTCGAAGTATCCAGCTTGATACGGACTTCCTCAAGATTCTTGTTCACGGTCATCAGCTCCTCCGATTTACTGGAAGCAGTATGCTTCCAGGTCTCAACCTCCATGTGCATAACAGTGAAGCATTTTCGGAGATCGGCAAGTTGGGAGGTGGATTCAGAGAGTTCTTGTTGGAGCTCCTCGACATGTTCCAAAGTAATCGCTATCTGCTCCGATTTGCTGGCGCTTGCGCCCTTCCACTGCTCAACCTCGGCGGTGAGGGAGACGATAGTGCGATCTTTGTTTTCAATGGACAAAATACTGGAATGCAACTCAGCTCGCACGGCGATGAGCTCGCGTGATGTTGTCTCGTAATGGCTCTGAAGTTCGACAAGTCGGGAGGTGGAAGTGGAGAAGTCTTGTTGAAGTTTCTCGACTTGTTTGATGGTAGTCGCGAGCTGCTCCGATTTGGTTTTACCCAGGGCCTTCCACTGCTCCACCTCGGCAGTGAGCGAAGCAATAGAGCGCAAAGATCCTTCCGCGGACGATGTCTTGGCTTGAAGTTCATCGCGCACCGCGACAAGGTCACCTGACTGTACCTCGTAGCGACCACGCAACTCAGTAAGTTTCGAAGTCAAGGTGGTTAGGTCGTATTGGAGCTTTTCGACCTGTCTTCTCGTGGTCGCGATCTGGTCCCCCTTCGCGGAATCTGCACTCTTCCACTGGTGGACTTCGGTAGTAAGGGTGGAAACGGTGCCCTCGTATTCCAACGTCTTCGCTTTAAGTTCATCGCGAAGAATGCTAGCGTCTTTCGATACTACCTCATACGACTTCTGAAGCTCTGCATTCCGAGAAGTGGCTTCGACGAGTCTTATACGAAATTTCTCCAGCTGCTCGCTCTTCTTGTCCAATGCAGCTCGGATTTGTTTTGAAATCGCCTCTTTGGATGGATTTCCCGAAGGTTGATCTGTCCGATACAAGATCTCGATCTGATGGAGTTGGTTACGAGCATAATCAAGTTCTTGCGATTGGGCCTCATAACGTTTCCGCAGCTTTGCAGCCCGAGAGGTGGCCGAGGAGAGTTCGAGCCGGAGCTTCCCGACCTCTTTGCGCACAATCTCAACCTGCTCTGCTTGTACGCCATCTCGGAGCTTCGCGCGCGAGAGTTCATCGTAAAGGGAAGTGATGGCGTATTCCTTCTCCTCAAGTAGCAACGCCTTGCTTTGGAGTTCGTCGCGGATCACGAGGGTGTCTTTCAGCTGCATGTCGTAACGCTTTTGGATCTCGGCCATCCGGGAGGAAAGGGCGGAAAGGTCACTCTGGAGCCTCACGTTGTCCCGCTGAACGTTGGTGATCTCCACTACCCTGGCAGCATCCGACTGTCTCCACTGGCTGACTTCGGCAGTAAGAGATGTAATCGTACGATCCTTCTCTTCGACCACTGACGTCTGAGATCGCAGCTCGCTTCGGGCAGAACCAAGTTCTTTAGCCTGTGAATCGAAACGCAGCTGTAGTTCGTTCGCGCGAGAAGAAGCGATAGAGAGCTCATTCCTAAGCGACTCATTCTCTCGACGCAAATCAGCCATTTCCTGCATCTTCAAAGCATCCATCTTCTGCCACTGAGCGACTTCAACGGTAAGGGAGGCCAGATTGCGATCTTTCTCAGCGCCTTGCGACAACGTGACTTGTAGTCGATGATAGGTGGAACCAAAGTCGCTCGACAATTTAGCATAGTGCCGTTTAACCTCGGTAATCTGGGCAGAGGTGGCGGACAACTGTAACAGGAGATGTTCCAACTCCTCTAACGAGATGCTCGGATATTTTGATTGGTCTTTGATTCGGGAGATGACAGTGGTGATCGTGGTGATGGTTGTAGAGATTGTGGTAAGATGGGTGGTGATAGCGGGCTCTAATTCTCCAAGCTGGCCGTCGGGCCATTGATAAGTGGTAAGAAGAGCATCGAGTCGAATCTGAAGCTGTGTTGCTCGAGAGGTAGCCTCCGATACATCATGTACAAGCTCCGCGTTTTGCATCCGCAAATCCGCGAGCTGATCTTCGTAGTAAAATGTGCAATCCTTCATGTCTGCCATCGCAATATCAAGTATACAGTCCTTCTCCTCGCAGTACAGACGTTCCATCTGAACGAGCTTTGCCACCGCAGAATTGTAGGCGGGACTTGACGGGACTTCACAGCTCTCAGAAGTCGCAGAAGCCGAAGAGGACGCGCGAGCTCGCCCATTTTCGGGGGTTGTGGTGGGGCGTGTTTCCCTGTAAAGAGACGCCTCCTTATGAATCTCGGCCTGGAGGGTGGGACGTTCGCCAAGGCCAGTAGAAGTCGGAGAGGATGGTGATATTACGTTTTTCCGAGGCTGCGCAACCATATCCTTTGCGGTCGCGGACCGTCCGGATATGAAGTCATCCCCGCTTATTTGTTCTTCGACTTCAGTGGTCGTAGTGGTGACATAGGCGTCAGTATAGTCAGTTTGCTCGAGCCTCGAATCGACGGTTGTGGCATCTGGATGATAAGGTCATGAAGCCGTGGAAAAGATCGGTTTCAACCCGGGGCCTCACCTAGTTGCAAGTCGTAGTATATCGTCTCTGGAGAACTGGAGACAGTATTGGTTTCCTCTCCGCTCTGAGACAATTCGGAATGCTATAGAGGGGGGATTTGAATCTGTCGTATGTTTACGGACAATTGGCTCACTACCTCAGTGTCTTGAGCTGAGTTCTCCTGGTCCCCAGCCGCGAACGCGAGTCCAGAAGACCCACTCTGTGCTGCTGATGCGAAACTACTCGGGGATTTTCGATAGAAGTCTTGTCGCTGAGGCTGAGAAGTGAGACGACATGTTATCCAGTACAGTACCTGTCCTCATACCTGGAGCACCTTTCTCGGTACCCTTGGATCAGCACCCAGGGAAAAAGATGTAGGTTCCCTTTCGTTTGCTGGAGACATTAAGGCTTCAGGCGCGCCTACAAAACGACTAGGCGTCAGAACATACATCGATCTACAGAGGATTTGGGTACATACCCTCTTGGCGTGAAGAAAAAAAATAGCGGGGAAAGGGAGCCAGCATCAATGGCCTTTAAGTGAAAGAATCGATGATCAGCATGTAGTATACGTGCAGCGAACATCTCCAAGGGGAAGAGTGGTGATAGCATTGGGCTGAGGGCTCAACTAGTGCTGATTGCAGGGTCGTCGGCCTTCTCGGGTTGCGCTCCCTAAGATTTCTATACACGAGGTACCTGTCTATTTCATGCAGCGGGAATGGTCGTGTTGAGCAGTGCGATGGGTATCGTGCCAGCGGACTGGCAAGTGGATACCTTGGATTGGGCGGTGACGCCACTCTTCTGCTCGCGTATGTTTGGTTTCTCACGTGTAACCGTCACATCCATGGTGTACTTCCCTGTCATCTTTGCTTATTCGAGAAAAGATCGCGCTCAACCCATGGCTCAATGATGATAGTCTCATATTAGGCTCACCCTACGTCTGTCCCACTCACTTTTTTTTTACACCGTTCGCACTTCTCGTGGGCTCGTGGTACTCATATTCATACGACCATGCGTAATATTACTTGCCATCATCATGTTTGTGTCGTTCTCTCAGGGTGTTGTGGTGCAGATGGAATGTATAATTCTATGCGATGACTGTATAAAATGCTGAAGGATAAAGAGATGTGCCCACCATTCGTGGGTATCTCACCTTCTGTGGCGCGTCGAGGTGTCTGCGTTAGAATATCACCACTTATCAATGATGCGCGTCATTCATGTGGCCAGATCTGAGTCAGATGCTGAGCGCCACTCTGCTGTGGGCGGCGATCGGAGCGAAGAATAGGAGAGAGGGCTCGGTGTGATTGCGGTGCGTGAATGGAATGCTCCCGATCATTGTTGTAACGTATCTTAACCCAGGGTATCCATCTTCCAGCGGCGCATGCCCACACACGACGAAAGAGCGTTGCACAGTCGCTACGCTTCGCCTTGTCATCCAGGAACTAAGTCGCCGTGTGCCACTAGATTCAGAGTGAGGCGAAATGTTACAACGACGTACAAACTCTAGGTAATGCCTGCGACCTCGAGCTTCAATGGGACGCGCCGCGCGTGGAACCGCTCGAGGTCGTCTGGAAAGCAAAGCCACGGGGCGTGTGCGAGAGGGCCGGGCTGGGGGGTGGTCATGATACGGCGCGCACCCGAGTCGAGGCATCGGGGTGGTCGCCCAGCTTTCGCGTGATCGATTGATACGGTTCGGGCTGAGCATCTGACTTGGGGGATCCGATAGGTTAGCGGATGTGCCATCGCCCTGGGGCTACCTCTCTCCACCATCACCTCGCGCGCTGGGTCGCCTGCGAGCAACGTCCGCAGAAGGTGAGCACCATTTGCTTTTGTCGGCCGCAAACATACGAGGGAGGGCTCCTGCCCGGTGCCCAGACCACCTGGCGCAGCTCACTCTCCCCATGAGGGTCTCGCTTCGGGTTGTTGTCACATTGAGCCTCATGTGCATCTATGCACATGAGCCGTTTCTGTCCCAGGGCAAGTCGATCTTGATTCAAGGGCCGGAGAATCGAGATGAGAATGCATTGCTTCGATCAGAAAAAAACAGGCGCGAAACATGGCCACACTGTATGATGGCGGTGATGAGGTGTGCGATAATGGTAAAGGAGGATCGGCTTTCCGTCGGCTCGAGTGAAGACGCATCTATACAATCCTGAGGTATCACCGCTTGACGGACGGGCCTGAAACGCAGTCACGGTGAGGCGATGGGCGCCCGAAGGATGTCCTAAGGCGACATCGAATCAAAATGGCAAGCGCACGACGAGACTTGCAGGCGGGTCAGTGGTCAGTTCGTCGATTACACGCACAGGTATGGGCCCTGCCACCGTAAGCTCGTCCGCACCCAGGATCCAAAGAACTTGAAAGTTCTCTTATTGTAACTGCGGTGTCTTGTGCATGCTGGGGAACACCCTGCAAATAGGTAACTCGATTAACAACCATTGATGCTCCAGAGAGTAGAGTGACCAACGACGCCCTTTTCCAATCTCCAGACGTGGCCTTGGAAGTTGAGGAACAACCAAGTCGTCCAACGTCATTCCCACCGAGGTTATGCCTGTTATGTAACCACAAACTCTGAAATCCTCCTGGGAGATAAAACCAATCATGATCAGGTCCCCTGTCATCGTCATCACGGGCACGCCGGGCACCGGAAAGTCGACCCACGCCCAACATCTCGTCGACGAGTCCCCGATACCCTTGCAACACATCAACGTCGGGGAGCTGGTCAAATCGCGCGGTCTGTACGAAAGCTTTGACGAGGAATGGCAGTCTTACACCGTCGACGAGGACAAGGTGCGTGCGTCGTGTGTGTTTCGTTTTCTGGACGGAACGTCGTGAGGGACCGTTCCGTTCGAACGTTGACATCGCCCCCGGATCACAGCTGCTGGACGAACTCGAACCGCTCGCGTCGGCGGGCGGACTCATCCTCGATTGGCACACGTGCGAGACCTTTCCTGAACGGTGGGCCGACTTGGTCGTCGTCCTGCGCTGCAATCACACCCTACTCTGGGATAGACTAGAAAAGAGGTGCGTTTTTGTTTTTGTTTTATTCCATCATCACGTCACTCCCTCCCTTCCCGAACCCTGCTCCATTCCCTGGGTCAAGGGTTGGTTTCCCTACTAGTATGAACGGTCTCTCTTATCCATTTCCCGCATCTTTTCAGAGGTTACCCACTCAAAAAAATTCAAGAGAATAACGAGGCGGAGATTATGGGAGTCGTGTCCGAAGAAGCAAGGGAGTCGTATCAGGCCGAGATCGTCGTCGAACTGGAAAGTAATACGACAGAAGACCTGGAACAGAACGTGACACGGATAGTGGCATGGATCCGTCAATGGATGGTGGACAACCAAAGTGAATTAGATGCAGATGAGACTACATCGGAGTAGGAGAGGCATGCCGTGGGTCAATCATGCCGAAAAGGTGCCGCATCAGGACACCCACCACCTGGAGCAACCACTCCACATTTCGTTTTTTTTGTTCATCTCTTCCATACTCCGTTAGCCGAGTAATAAGCTAAGTTTGATTGCGGGTGTCTTGCTTGAATGATTATGGTATACACATGACGCTTCGTTTTCTGTTCGTGCCTCTTCTCGTGACTATGATCCGGCTACACTTCGACCACGGTAGTGCCTAGCAGGCCTGCACACCAGCTTCTGCTGTGTGTCCCTCAGCTGCGGACAGACATCGACACCGCGGTGTCTACATATTAAACAAATGAACGACTTGTCCACGTCAGCGTTTCGCGGTCGAGACAACACGCCGCACCTGTATCCGCGATAATTCGTTCCGCTCGTGGCTCGTCGGTCCGCCCGACAGCCCAGAAACCACGATGAGCCCTCCAGATGTGTTGGAATCCCGCCAGAGCGTCGAGGAATCGTGCGCGGGACGGCGTTCAAGCTTCTCGATCACCTGCCGTGCGTTCAAGTTCGCAAGCACCGTATTGCAGTAGAGGGGACATAGCGGAAAGTAAACCCCCACGTAAATAAGCGTGTTGGGAAAAACGAGCATCTGTGAAATTCGCGCGCGCGCGCGTGTCGATCCTGAGCCCGATAAGTCGCAAGAGGCAACACGTACGGTGATCACGGTCGAGATCGCAAACAACGTGGTCCACACGCCGGTGCCCAGAGAGAGTATCAACAGTTTCTGGATGACGGTACGCATCCTAGAAAGTCATGCGCTGGTCAACCGATTCTGCGAGGCAAGGCGAACCATCGCCACGCTCACTTGTACTGGGCGTCCTCTCTGCTTCTGAGCAGGAGGTATATCAGCCCTGCGGTGATAGAGATGTCGACGACAGCAGCCGTCGCTTGTACTGTTGTGAATATGATCTATATCGCTAGGCATCAGCACCCCCGAAACCCAGCGCAATCTCGTGGACACGTCACCGATGGGGTTGGAGACACGAGTTCCTGTGAGGTGGGCGTGATCGTCCTAATAGCGCGCTTTGATTAGCTTTGCCGTAAGGAATTATACTTCGTGAGAAGTCACCCAAAAGTAATGAACGCTTTGGCCCCATCATGTTCAGCGGTCGTGTCCGGCCCTGGAGAGAGTAACAACACACACACCTATCACGCCAGCTTCGAACCAACCGATCAACACAAAGTCAACACACCACGAAAAAGGAAGCGTACCCAGTTCGAAGGTGGCAGCTGGTGCCTTGTACCAACGTCATCGGTACGGCACATGACCCATATCAACGTTTAAATCACGTACCCATAACGCGAAAAGAAGCCATCTCTTCCCGCTGACTGTGAGGCATGATGATGATCGAACGACATTCACGAAACATGCGTGGGTACGACCTACATTTCGCAATGCGTTGGACAAAAAAAAATTGTGACGGCAGGGCGACGAGAGCCTTCATGATGCTCAAATCGGTTCGAGCATGAGAATGGGCCCCCCCCACTTACCGTCAGCAAGACTTGCCACTATCGGGGTGACGATAAGGTCCAGTTCGAGTTTGAAGCGTACAGCCCATAATCGACTCACCAAGAATTCCCTACGTACGAAGACCAAGGTTTTAGATCATCGGAAAAGCCATAGACGCAGATCATTGGCACATACACGTTCACATGAAGCACTTGATTATAATTGCAAAAGTTGGTGATCAGTTCTCCATACACTGGTTGGTGATGTTAGTCGTCCGAATAACTTGGCGCTCTAGGATGTATCACCATACCTCCCTTGACAAGGAGTAGCTGGTGCGCTGAATCAGCTAACCTATATCAGGACCAGTGAGATGGCGAATCTTGCCACAGCATGAGGAAGCCGAACCACAGCCATGCAACCTAGGCCAAGATGGCATGAGCACGCGCCTCGAGAAGAAGCGCTGAACTCACCTACCATTGCTCTCAAAACGGCCCTATCGTGGGGAAAACTGGAGCGAAAAATCGACACGATCAACGTCAAGACGCGCTCCCAACACGATAATAGCCATAGAAGGACGAACTGAATGAAATAAAAGAGTCTGAGAAATCGGTTAGCTAAAAGACACGCATGGACGGATGAGAAACGGATGAACCCACGTCTGTACACATGTAATCCCCCAAAGCCCAACAGCAAACAAAACGGCGAGAAGCACCGCTCCCTCGTCCAGTCCAACGGGAATGGCGACTCCCGGATCCTGAGGCAGCATGAGAAATCGAACTCGGGTCAGGAATATGAGAGCGTTAGTGGATGGGAGAGAGGGGAAGTGAAGTCATCGGCGGATGATGACTTTAAACCTATTAAAGGTGTTTTTCATCTATGAGAACCCGGCGTATAACCCTATAAGCATACTTGGAAACTTGACAATTCGGAAGGAACTTTCCGAGATATGGGCTAATAAACCTTCGGTTGAGGGGAATTGGTCGACAAAGTACCAAATAATTCAGGGACTGTGAGTTAGCATAATTCGACATCCATAATCGTCCCTGCGGGGACTACAAGGATGCAAATCATTCGACGGCAACTCATCGCTGATGAGTGGGCACTGGCAAACACAAATTACAGCCAGATCCTGTGTTTTGGGTTCCAGAGCCAAAAAATAAGTTCGGTGAGTGCAAAGCCGTATGCGGACAGAACAACCCCCGGTGTACACGAACACTGCTGATGCACTCATTAGCGGATGCAGTGCCGGGGGCAAATGACGATTTCTCGTCAGAAGGTGGGTGGGGTAGGCATCCGTATCCCGTTATACTACTTTCGGAAATTCTTCTCGGAGTGCCATGAAATCTTCGGGAAATTGAACACAGGTCCCGGATGGCGACTATCATTTGCTCTGCTCCTAATGACTCATCTTACTATTGTCCACCAATCGAACTGAACGGGAAGGCGTGCGATTCGGTGTGTGTACGGACATAATCACAACACTAGCGTCCACAGCGTCAAAAACGGCCACAAACGATATCCACTTTGGTAGATGTTTCACGTACTCCATTGCGCCCGGAATGCAAAAACCCTGACTGGCTAGCACATTAAGGATGATGATAACGGAGAAAGGCTACTGTCGTTAACCTCGTGTTAATGCCCCTTAAAAGGATAGATGAGATGAGCGCAGCGTGCGGAAGGAGCGACACAGCGTCACCTTGAATGAGAGAGATCCACGGACGGAGGGGGTCCACGATAGAGCCCGATATCAGCCGCGGTGCCAATCGTATGGCACGTTCAATCCGTCACCCTTCCATGAGATGTGAGAGCAGGAGAACAGAGATGGCACGCCCTGGAAGGTGCACCATCTATGCAGCGCTCTGCAGAAACGAGATCGTTAACGTTATCCAACCATACCCAATGCAGGTAGCGAGCCATCGGTCGAACCCGACCGTCTCCTCAGGAAGGTGATTCGGCTGTTTATCGGCCCCGGATCCGCACTCGCGGGACACTTGGCCAGCAGTACTGTGGTGTGCAGTTACAATAATAGGAGATGCACACGCAAGCACCGAACCAAGCTAACAGTGTCGCGCTCCGACGGAGCGGTCCGAAGCAGACCACATCGACCCTGCAGGTCGTAAGTGAATGTCTTTTGTGCATTCCAGAATCCATGCCGATGGATGCCTTGCTTACCCAGGAATGGTCCCGGGCCGCTAATAACCGACTTTTCCCATCGCAAAGTCTACAAGTTGGCATTTACACACCCTTCAGGGCTCCTTGAGCAGGTGAACCAGGTCGCTGGGCTGATGCATCATGGAGTGCACCAGTCCGCATTAGGGCTGATGTAGCAGAGAGTCCAATAAGTCTCTAAAAGGTGTTGTGAGAAAGGGGGAGAAGACGCAAGCGTACGCTGCAAACATTGGGTCTCAACGGTCACTTGAGGTATCTTGGCGCTGGATGCCGCGTGTCTTACGACTAGCGTTGGGCTTGCGTATCCCTGACCCGGGGTATTGACGGGCGGCTGGAGAAGCCTTGGAAACCAAGGTACATCAGTCACAGCGTATCCACGGCCCGTCAAGGCAACCAAGCAGCTGAGAGTCTTTAGCCCGGTTCCCACGAATTATGATCCCTATGACAAAGCTTGTTTGCATGAACTAATGTTTTCGTGTGGTGAGTGCGTTTGCGTCCGACAGTGCGATGCATTGGCGAGTCTTTCGAGCCCCAAGTTTTGCGGACAGAGTCTCGGTCAACGGTCCCAGTGAAGGCACCGCGCACTGGGCGCTATGATAAAATGCGTGGGACAGCCCAACGGAGTTTGCCGCAAGTCGCGAGTGCGTGTACCATGTGTATTGGAGCTGAGCATGCAATACCAGATGACTGATGGATATGAAGGCTTTGTCAATTCTATGACACTGCAGCCGGCAAAAGAAATGGGGAATTCCTGAGGGCGCTGGCAATGTCCAAGAACGTCCCTGGAATTACATGTTTTCAATGGTATAGCAACAGACTATTAACAGTTATTTTATTGCCGAAACATACGTCGAGCACCACATTGTTTGGTTGTTCCATGCCCCAAACGAGGGAGAACCTCACTGCTTCAATGATAGATGAACAAGAGAGCTGCGTTAATGCCATTCGAGCAAGGAACCTGGTGGTCCCTTTTTTTTTCTTGATCGCGAGAGCAAACTTCGATAGATAGAACCCGCCTTTGAACTTCGTTCCATATCTGATGAGCGAGAAGAGCCCAATTCTGTCATGGTTGGACTGCTGGAAGTCGTCTGGTCAGCTACCGGCAGTACCGAATACGTCACCCAGACCGTCGGCTGCGGCGATGGAGTCACACGAGACTCTGCAGGGATGCAGGGTCCGAAGTGGACAGCAAGTAATAGAGCCGAAAACATCAACGTGATATTACTGTCGTGCGCAGAAACAGCGACCATCGCGCCTCGTTGCCCTCCCTTGCGGGCGTCTTTGGAGAACGACCATGCGGACCCTCGGCAGGTGCTTCGAAAAAAAAAAAAAAAAAGACGACTCTGCCAACCGACGCCATCGTTTTGCCAGTTTTGAAAAGAACGGGAACGCTTCGATCCGCCTGGACCAGCTCACGTATGGACTTTTTTGGCGACCCCGCTCCCCTTCCCCCCCCCATCCGGTCCCTTCCTCTCCCCCAAAGTTCCTTCACCGCCGATGACACACCACAGGGCAACCACAAGAACGGAACGGGCACCCTTGACTTTGGAAGAAATCCCTCCACCCCCCTCCCTCCTCCTAGCGACTGCCGTATGCAGTGTCGGCGAGCACGCTTGTCGTGAAACAGCACCTGATCGTCGCGTCGAGTGATGGTGGCGTGCGTTTGCTTCCGGACAAATACAAGTACGCCGGCACCTTGGCGTATCCCACTGGCACATCACGTCACGGCTCCCGTTCCAGAGACCGGAAGAAAAATTAAAGATTAAAAAAAAAAAAGGCTGGATCCCTCTCGGGGTATGCAGTATGCTTTGCCATTCATGCCCAACGGGCCAACGCGGTCAGCTAGCAAAAAGAAAAAGAGAAGAAAAAAAAAGCCCTTCGGGGGCACGGCACGGCGCACGCATGACGCGTCCCAGCCGCGTGCCCGTCACCATGCACGTACACACACTTTCCCTGCGGGACCATTTCCACACACAGCCCACGCACCGTCCGCGCGGTTCGACCAACCCCCGCGACCCTGCGTTCCACGCTATACAACACACATCCGATGACGGGTTCATGATCGATATACATATGGCCCCCCGCGGCTGTAGTCGCTTCCGGACCTACGACGCACACGCGTGCGTCCTAGTGACAGCGGCGGCATAATGCACACGCGCGCCAGAATGCGGGCGGGGGGCGGGTAGTGCGCGCCCCTGACGCGAAGACGGGGTTGGTCCCATGGCACGGCGCGCCCGATCGTTGACCCGCCGCATCACGGCGCTTGGAAACCAAAAATAGAACCAGGGACGACATTGACGTAGGACGGCCCTCGGTCCGTCTTTCCTCCCCCCCCCCTCGCGCATGATGCGTACGCGTGCGCCCGAGCGCGCAACGTACGGACCGACCCAGGCACCACCCTGCTGCGGGCCCGCCGCACAGCATCATCCCCTGGCACCACGAAGTGTGACAAGGGGGAGGGGGCGGAACCCACCTTGGCTTGCCCGCGGGAATATTGATGTTACATACGCGCTTGATTGGTCACACACGGGGCCACCCGTCGGACGGGAGCTTGATGATCGATTGATCCGGGTAAAGCAGCTGTCTCGGAGACTTGGAGTGTCAGACCGCGCATATAAGCGCGCTGGTGCTCCGTTTGGCTTGTTCGTTTACTAAATAAAACCGACCATCCGAGCCTCATTTACAAGTCGAAAAAATATGAATGATGCGCATTTCTTCGCGACGGGAGCGGATATCAGCATTGCGTCAGCTCGCCAGCTGCGAAGCGTTCATTTCTAGTGAGGCGTGTTTCACACCGGCGTGCTCGTTATCTTGCAACGAACCCACCCCTTTGTATGCGTGCCTGAAACATTGCCACCTTGCATTGCAAGCTGTATGTGAGAAAATGACTAAAAGAGCGTACAGTAAATACAATCGTTTGCGAAACGTCGCTTATGCCAATCTAACCACCAACGCAGACACATCTGGGTCTGCTTACATCCCAAAATCAATTCTTCAAGAGAAACAGAGTGGTATTATCGACCGGTATCGACGGTAGAGTCCACGAGCGAGGCCAAAGCGACGAGAGGGGGAAAAAAAGGAAAAATGTATGGTTGTCATACCAGTCGTGATGGATCTGAAAATAGAACAAAAAGCGATCGAGCTTCTTGTTTACATCAGCGTTTTCAACAGTGTCACAAGGAACGTGGCGGAAACGGCGAACGCGCCCAAGGTGCCAAACGATGGACTTGCACCGCTGGAGCCACCAGAACTGCCGGAGCCGCCGGAACTGCTCGAGCTAGAGGATTGGCCAGACGAGCCGGACTGGCCAGTTGAACCGGTCTCGGAGGGGGTGCTGACCGAGATGGTCGTCGTGCCGGAAATGTCTGGGAAGAAACGGGTGAACAAGGTGATCGAGTGGAAAAGCAAGGAACGGACATTGCTCAAAGCTGGGAAGAGAATAGTTTGTCTCTACGTAAGGCTGGGTCTGGTTGGTTGCAACGCCCATGGGAACGAGGTACTTGAAGGCGGACTTTAGCTGGGAGTAGAATTT
>JBBPMV010000250.1:0-21494 GCA_038090495.1 Heimioporus retisporus | reverse complement strand
GTCATTTCATTGTACTGGCTATGTTCTTACAAGTCTTGGCTATGCCAACAGATGCCATTGGGCCCCAAAATAGCTGTACATGATGCATGACACACAATGCTATTATCCACCTCACATGTTTGCTACCCTTTCCAAATGCTTTTGATATTTCCAGGGCTGGAAACAGGATTTCTGGAGGTTGTTTCCAGATGATCCAGAATAGTAATTGACAGTAATTCACCATTTATCTGCCTGTACAGATGTGGATGAATGGGTGACATGAACTGTGAAGCAGAAAAAAGTTAGCCAAGGATGCAGAGGTGATGAACAAAGTCATCAATGAAGAAAGGCAACAAAACACACCTTCAAGCCCTGCTGACATAGTACCTAACCTGTGTGAACCACCCATGCTCTATTGTTTTCTTCCAGCCAATCCAGGATGCAATCTACATGGCTATCTGAGTCAAGTAGTATTGTTAATGTCAAATTGCAGTGCTTTGCTGAGGTACTACAATGGTGAAGAAATTTGATATGCACTATAAGGTTTTAGGATTCAACATGGATTTATGGATAGTGATGAACAGTTACATTTGACAACCACAAGATTGATATAGCTCAATGCAAATATGCTGGAATGGGAAGAACATCCAGGCCTGCCCTGAAGGCAGTAAAAGGAATATCTCCTGCCAGGTTCAGACTTGTCATTTTAACTCTGTCCTAGGATTAATCCACATCCATGCTAGCAATGTTTGCCAATCTTGCTACATCCTGATGAGCCCAGAAGCAGCATCAATACAGCTTGAATAGTAAGGAAAGGATGCCTGTAGCTCAAAAAAGATGGGAAATGAGTGGGGCACAGAGATGCAACTCATTCTTTGTGTGGATAGAACACAAGCAGGTATCATGGGATGTCTCAGCAATGCTGATACTCCAAGGGTCATTCTGAGCACTGATATGAATAAAAGGTCTTCACATGGTCTGAGGAAGAGCAGGGTCCATGTCCTTCATGCTATGAACAGAGGAGTTGTGGAGTGCATATTTATGTTGGGAGGAGTCATGTAATTTGGAGTGAGGTTTGATGCTTGCCCATTTTGGTTTGGATTTCCAGCTGAACTGGTGATTGCTCCTTCATGGACTATAGTTGTCAATAGAAGAATGACTGTGGGTTGGACCCACATCTTTGAATGGGAAGTACTGAAGCCAAGAATGTTGAAACCATTGACCAATCACTTCCAGAAGTTCCGGAAGCAGTACGTGTAGAAACAATTGATTATTTACTTCCGGATGTTCCGGATGTGGCTGTTCCGAAAATGGAAGTTCCGAAACCCCTATATCCGGAAGCGGAAGCGCCGGAAGGATGAGAACGACCCGCGAGTGATGCCAGCCATACCTGGCCCTCATACCCACCTGATATTTGGGCATCGCTGTGCCCACTTGGTACTTAGGCTGGGCTGGGCAGGAAGTCTCCCCCCCACTCGTCTTACCCACATTGCGACCGATCTATCTGGGGTCATGTCCTCGCTATTGCAAGCCATTATGTGGGTCAGCCAACTCCCACAGTAGGGCATAAGATCAGGTTCTGGACCCTAAACAGTCTTGGAAGGTAAAGCAGTCAGGGTGGCGGCAGCCCCCTGACAAGAGCTTTTGCAGGCTCGAAACCACACCTCCTGCTTATTTTACCCACCTCTGCCTGCACCATACAGGTTCAACCTAGTCCGGTTCTGATCCTTGGAGAGGGGCGCCTGATGGGCGGGGAAGTGGGTAGACAGCCCAAGTGTCCCTCTTCACCACTGACCACACCCACGATCATGCTTTACATATATAGCTTTATTCTATTTTATTTTATCTTTAGCCCTTGTTTTGTTGTGCATGCCAGATTTGTCCAATTAGTGCTATTCAATTTCTTTGTGTACATAATCTTGGTTCATTTGAACTTCCATAAATAAATGTGGCGAGACCATTGAAAAATGCAGGTAAGGTGGCAAGCCACTGCAAAAGCGCGCAGAATGGCAAGAAAGACAACGTCTAGTGAACCGGCGACTCAGGAGCAAGAGGAACAAGGACTGATGCCAATGGATCAGACCCAAGAAGGAGCGCCCGTAGTTCAAGTCCGGGATGACGCGGACGCTGCTATGTCCTCGACGGACCCAATTCCAGAGGATGCTCCCTGGCCACTATGCAAGCTCCGGACCGGAGTGATGACGGCACAACCACGAGTAAGTTACCGGTCTCAACCCTCATTCAGTGTCTAACAGCTCAAAAGAAGGCAACCGAAGCCTACCGGTCCAAGGGCAAGGGAAAGGCCGTCGCGCACCTTGGTCCAGATACCATCGAGCATGACATTCCATGCGACAAATGCAAGGACCGGAATGAGCCCTGCCGGGGGGTTCTTAACAGGATGTGCGACTTATGCTCCCGCCTAAAAATCACCTGCAACAAGTCGCAAGGACGGGGGAAGACTTTGGCAGCAGGTGAGAAGAAGGTGGCGGAGCAGACAGTAGAGGCATCCGGTGAATACGATCCACATTACATACCATCTGGAACTGAAGTCAGCAGCTCAACCATCCTCCTCCAAGCCGAAACGGCTTCCATTCCCCAATCCTCCAAAGCGCCGGATAGAAGATGAATCGCCAGAAGAAGAAGACAATGAAATTGAAGTCGTGGAACCTGCTCCAAAACTGCCACCAAAGAAGAAGGTCTGTGTGGTTATCAACAAGACCCCAACCATCAAGAAAGCAAACGCGGAGAATGTCCGAGAGGGAAAAAGGTCGAGCGGCCGGATTGCGCTTAAGAAAATCAAGGGTGAAATGCTCCGGGTACAAGGACGGATCAAGTCGAACGAAGCAGAGCTGGGGGAGTTGGGAATGGTAGTTGGGATGCTGGTGGAACAGATTGTGATAGTAGAAGCCGGACTCAACGCGTAGCCAGTTCTTATGCTTGTCTCCTTGTATTCATGTAAACCGCGCCAATTCACATCCGTTCCATGTAGTCTGTGCAAGTCCAATCCGATCAACAAGTCCGACCAGCAGCCGAATGCAACCATCAACTAATGAAATGCTGGCATCCTTTTGTTTCATTTTAATCTCGTTCATGTTCTGGCGACTCACCACACGGGAGCTGATGGCTAGTCACGTCATCCGCCTTCTGAAGAGGACCTTCCGGACTAGGATGACTGAGTAGTTGGATGACTCTTACTCCTTTTCATTTGAACTTGTGGACGATCATGTGCTTCCATTAAATGAGTCCGCTCACCTTCGCAGGTTCTCCTTTTCCCATTCCTCCCCTGCCATCTTCACCAATTCTGACACTGCAACTCCACATCTGCCACCGGACCACCCTACCATCCCCTATAGCAACAGTGCAATCGCCGAGGATGTGTGGATAGGGCTCATCCGTTACTTCCTTGATGGTGGCTGAGGGGTAGGTCGAAGTTGGTACATTCGATCACTCGGTTGCTTCTGTACTTTCTGATCCCGGAAGTCTTTGTTCCGAGTGTTCCGCTTCCGGATTTCCCGGAATGGGGGCCGACCCTCGTTTTCTTTGGGACTTTGCTCTGATTTAGGGACTCCGCCAACCCCACCCTCCTTCATTTCTATATCCATTTAGATTCTTTCCTTACACCGAGCATATAGGCACAATGACATTCATTATACGTTGGATGACTATCTACAAGTACGCACTACGCCCTACTATTCGCCAACTTCCTGTAGTTTGCGAGATCGGTGGCCATTTCATCCGACTCCGCTTGCATCATCTGCATGATTCCCTGGAACCTACGGAATCGTCTCTCAAGCTGTATGAGGGTATTGTCGGATGCGGTGGAATGGGTTGTCAATGCCGTGGCATTAGGAGCAGGCTTCTTCCTCTTGCGAGGCGGCTCCTCATCCGATGACTCAATGTCGACGATCTCGTGTGAAGGCCCAGCTCGAGCGGAAGTGGTGCGCTTGGAACGCACTGCATGATTTGTCAGTTCAAGTTATCCGGACGGCTGGAATCACTCACCTGGTACGGGAACTGGTCCCGTCTCCGCAGCTTGCTCCTCATCGGATGACTCGAGTTCGATGACCTCATACGAAGCACCAGCTCGAGTGGAAGCGGTGTGCTTGGAACCCACTGGAAAATCTATCAGTTTGAGTTATCCAGATAGTTGGACTCGCTCACCTAGCACAGGCTCCGGTTCCGGCTCCTTTGGGGTAAGTGTGCTTGCTACCTCCTCACTTGGCTCCGGCGCCGTCTCTGCAGCTTGCGGCGCCGCATCCCGGGTTCGCCACCCTTGGAACTCCTCTGTCCACCGTTCATAATAGCCATGGCCCTCTCCGAACCGGACCAACATCGAGGTCCTAACCGTCATGGGAACGCCAACCCGGTTCGCAGCATCGATGCTCTCTTCAAGCTCGCGCTAGGTATTTTTAGCACTTCGTCATCTGTGAGCCACATGCCACGTACCACTTGCATCTTCCATTCCCCAATCCACTGCTTTTTCTCCTCTTCGAGCTCCATTTCGTCATCAGGACACGCCAAGTATACGGCCATAAGGGCTTCGTGGGCCGCATCGACGCGCCGCTCGGCTTCCAGTTGATCTGCATCGACGGAAGTGGGATAGGTGTGCGCGAAGAGGGTGGTGAGGTCCGGCATGACGTCAAGATAGAGTGGTCGTGTTCCGAGGATGTATCGGTGAAGGTTGGAGTTGAGAGAGAGAGAGGTACGACGGATGTATTGGACTTTTATACGCGGTGAGTTCGGAGTCCCCCTTATTCTGTATGTCTTATGTCAGCATCACATGACTGACTAGTGCTGACGCTTAGTATCAAAGCGTGTCGGATCTAGTAGGAACCTCAGTTTCATGGGTTTGTGTCTGGTCTCTACTAGACTCTGGAGCGTCTATTACCTGTTCTGCGTGTCTTGCTGTCGTTGGGTATATTCCAATTCGTTCCGCGCCATTTCCGCTCATGTCTCCAACATCTTTCCTCTTTTTCATCCGATGATTCTCTTTTCATTCCTTTAGAAGTCATACATATGTTGTTGGTGCCTGAACCAGATGTACACAATGCGTAAAGCCATTAGCCAACGCTAACCGTCAACAGTGCCCGCACACGCCCCGCGCCTGCTACTCTTCCCGGACGCCTCCGGATGCTTCCGGAGTTTCCAGGCCCGGAAGGAGGCATTCCCGGAGTTTGTTTCCGGAAGACCTGGAATAGTAATTGGCTAATTTACCATTTAGCTGCCTGCCGGTTGTGGGCGAATGGATCGAGACAAGTGACGTGAACCGCGAAGCAGCAAAGAATTAGCCAAGGGTGTAGAGGTGACGAATAAGATCATCAAGAAAGGAAATGGAACGCACATAGGAGCGTAGTAAGGTCCGCTCTGGTATAAATAACGCATCTCGACGATCAGTCGAGATGAGCAAACTATCGGTTTGTGGGCAGGAATGATCGATTAGATAGATAGTTTCGTGAAAACTCGCCGCGTGTTTAGACTCGCTTCATCCCCCCTTGTTGGAATACAGACCGTCTGCCTACTTGTTACTTACCCATTTTCGTACATACTGTATCTACATTACCATATTTGGACACTCGTTTACCTTAGCACTCCGCTCGTTACTGCTTTCCTCCAGTCTCGCACCTGCTCGACTGGAGGTAAGCCGCCCTCACATACCGTTCGTTACCTTACGCTAACATACCGTAGTATTTACATTCACTACAGGTAGCTACCATTTCCCCAGTCTCGCACCTGCTCGACTGGAGTATTTACATTCGCTACAGGACCTGCGCTCGCTAGTTCTCCTCACCGTCCGCTGTTCCTTCCGCGTGTCCCGACTCCTCTGCTTTAGCATCCGCGGCTGTTTTGGCCGCTTCGGCTTCGTCAACAACGGCGGTCTCCTCCCCGACGGCGTCCTCCCCCACGTAGCCCATCTCGGTATCCTGCGCCTCGACGCCGCTGGTCGAAGGCAAGTCGCTGGCTCGGTAGCAACTTGGCCCGGGAACGGGAACGTACACCCAGGGCCCAGTCGCCCTCTCTTCTTCAACCGCCACCTCAAGTTCCAACTGCATGCGATTCTTGAACGGCCCAGTTCTGTCGATGGCGTCTGCGATGTCGTCAAGCCGGTGTCGCCTCTGTCGTCCCTTTCCCTTGTTCTTCTCGCCCCTTCCCGATCCGTCGTGCTGACCACTACCTCTAGCGACAGGGTCGTAAGCCCAAAATCTCGGCCCGCCCCGTCCACGCCACCCCCTCGTTTGGCTCTGCTCCGTCAAACGCCGAGTTCGCTCGATGTTGCCATCGGCAACGACTTCAAGCAGCGCGCTCGATCTAGTAAAAGCGGCGGCGGTTGTCTGAGGAGGTAAAGGCGGGTCATCCCCGAAGAAGGAGGTGGGATTGGGCTCGGGCAAGGTGGGAGGTACCATGCGGCCAGTGTCGACGTTCCAAGTAGAAAAGTGGGTCGTAATGCCGGGCTCGGCGTTAAACATTGAAGCTAAAAGGGAATACCCCACAGGGGGTGGATCGTTCGGGGAGAGCATCATAGTGGCACGGAGTCGCATGCTATATTCCAGGCACAGATGAAGGTGCCATCTAGGCGTAAGGTGAGCGTTGTTGCCGTCGAGGATAACGAAGTCTTGACCTCTTCGCAGGATTCGCCGGGACCGCGAGAGATTATCCATAGGCGAAGCAGACATATCGGCTGCGCAGACTTCCAGTTGATGCACCGCTGAACAGCAAACCGCGCACCCGTTAAATACCTGTGGGTTATCTGCCGGCGGTTGCCCCTTTCCTAACGGTAAGTCCTCGATATGTGTTAAGTCGTTTAGCTTCGGATACTCAAGCACCT
Organism: Heimioporus retisporus; assembly: GCA_038090495.1. Lineage (NCBI taxonomy): Eukaryota > Fungi > Basidiomycota > Agaricomycetes > Boletales > Boletaceae > Heimioporus > Heimioporus retisporus. The sequence goes on along the minus strand of JBBPMV010000250.1, from coordinate 14,692 downwards.
TGGACAGGTGTCCGATCTCGTAGTGAGGAACCCAGGTGGTGTCTCCGGACGACCACCGGACCTCCAGTACTGTGTCGAGGCCACTGCCCGCGTGCGACAAGACCTTGTCGATAGACCACTCCGGCTCTGTTTCGCCAAAACCAGCGACTTGCGTTTCCAAGCGTCCGGGGAACAATCGATCGCCATTCGGCATGTGAATCCTCAGTAAAGAGGCATGAAATACGGGGTGTATATCTCGCCGCTTCATGCGTGAGGGTAAGTCTAATTCATACGAGTTATTGCCGAAGTCTCTGACAATTGAGTAGGGACCGATGAACTTCGGTACCAACTTCCGGGCTTGTCCCTTCGGGAGAGCCATATTCTTTGTCGATACATAAGCAAGGTCCCCTTGGCGAAAAGGTGAGATCCGTCGCTTGTTATTAGCACCTCGTGTCTGTTTAACTTGTGCCGCCAAGATCACGTCATGTGCTGCGATTACCGCCTGTTTCATGCGCTGTGCAAATGCTCTGACGCTTGGGTACTCGTCAGATGCCGGTTCGTTCCAAACAAAAGTACGTGGCTGTCTCCCGAAGTTCAAGAAGAACAGAGACGATCCAATCGATTCCGATTGTGCTGAATTTATTGCAAATTCGATCGCAGGTAACTTGGCGACCCAATCCTTCTGTGTCGGACCGATACATGCCCGGAGCATCTGACCGATCGTTCGGTTAGCGCGCTCAGCTGAGCCATCCGATTGTGGATGATATGCGCTCGACATGTGCTGCTCGACGCCAACCAGGCGACTGAGGCGAGACCAAAAAGTACTTGTGAACAGTACGTCTCGATCGCTAATTATAGTCTTTGGCAGTCCGTGGATCTTGTATACCTCGGCGAAGACAAGTTCGGCAAGTTCACGCGCAGTATAATTCGTTCGACTTGGGGTAAGTCGCACCATTCCGGTGGGCAAATCGATAACGACCGTTACTGAATCGAATTCCCCATCCCGGTTCTTCGATAGGGGCAAAGGACCAATGAAGTCCATACCGATCGCTTCCCAAGGTCGAGCAGGTACGTTCAATGGATTTAACAATCCGTACGGCTTCTGATTTTGGGGCTTACTCCGATGATAGGTCCTACATGAGTCGCAATAACTCTGAGTGCCTTTTGCCATGCTAGGCCACCAAACGTGCTCGCGCAGGTATGTCAACGTTTTCGTGAACCCTGGGTGAGCCAGGACTGAATGAGCTTGTGAAATCAGTCGTTCTCGGGCAGTCCGGCCATCAATCACAATATCGGGTATACAAAGTACTGTTTTGCCCTTAATTCGAACGAAGACGTATCCGTCCCGTGCTTCGAAGTTTCGGTAAGTCTCGGGGGCGTCCAAGACGAGCTTGAACAGCGAGTCTCCACGGTACTGATCCTTTACCTTTGACAGTACGCCATCACCGTCATACAGCCTCGCAGGGTATACCAGTGAGTCATCTTGCGTCAATGACCCATCCGCTGTTGCTTCATTCCTCGTAGATGCACTTCTTCTAGGTGCTTCCGGAGGCTCCGTCTCCGGCACTTCAAGGTTGCTGCTAGCTTCCCCCCCTCCCGTTCGGCGGCGTGGCCCACGAACTACAAACCGATCCCACACTCGTCGAGCAAACTCGGCGGAGGTCTCCGGCCTGCCCGTCTCAGGCGGCGGCACCACAGCCCTGCGAGGACGTGCCTGCCCTTTGACCGGCGCAGAAGAAGGCGCAACGCCACCTTCCGCCCGCACGGCAGCGCGCCAAGGACGGCGACCCCGCTGCGCACCAGAGGGAATTCGCCGTGCACCAGAGCACCCAGCCTGCCGGACAGACGCACCCGGTGACTTGGAGGGAAGTGGGTTACCCAAAGAGGTGTCAAGTTGAGCAATGCGCTTTGCGGCCAAACGCTCACTGCGCCAAGAACCCGACCCAGAAGCCAACGCCTCGCTACCTACCAACACAGGCATCGGGATGAGGCCCATTAACCCAGAGGAGACGCCGTTTCTGGTCCCATTGGGGTCGCGTTGCTTCCGGACACCGAGACAGACGCCACTGATAGATGCGATTAGGGCCTATAAGAGGAATCTGATGATTGACTGCCTGTAGCGGGGGCAGTCCCGTTTCACTCGCTTTGGCACACAATGGCTCAGCCAGCTTGTAGAGCTGCACTCGAACGTCTTCAAGGTGATTCTCAAACACCCCGTTGCCCGGGATTCGAGCACTTGCACCTGCAAGCCCTTGATCAGCAAAGGCTCAGGGCTTCCAACGATAACGCGCGACTCGTTGAACCCTACCGTGACTTTGTGCTGGAACAAAAAAGGGGTTCCCAAGATCAAGTCGTAGTTTTGTGAGTTGATTATATCAAAGTATCGATCTGATTCGATGACCTGATACCGTATCTTAGCCGTCGCACCATAGTTGACCTTCGACCGAGAGCCTTGCACTGCCAACTGAACGGTAAGAGGCTTAGCCAGCTCGATCTTGGTCAACTTCAATTGCTCAGCGAAAGTCATTGAAATGAAATTGGCCAACGACCCCGTGTCGACCAATGCTCGCCCCGGTTGTCCGTTGATTTCGACCATCACCACAACCGGTTTTGGTATCAATCGCTCGAAGTCGCGGGCTGAGGCCGCATTACGCTGCAACGCAGGGTAAGTACCGGCTGGCACTTGTACTCCAAACATGTCTAGCGCGAACTGTTCAGCGTTGAATAGTCTTGTAGACGGATATCGCCCCCACGGCACTACCTCGCCATCAATCTCGATGGGAACTACCCGATCGGGACGAATCGTTTCCCATCGAACAGTCCGTTGCCACCTCAACCGTGCCTCCTCGGCTTCAGCAAGGTCAATAGCATTTTGCAAAACATCTCCCCCGATTCCGATAAATCGAGCAGGCACGCACTCCTCCGCAGTAGGACCGTTTGCCAACAGTTCGATCTCTCTAGCCATCCGATGAACGTGCTTGTGATACCACCCCACCAAGTCGAAGTGCTCACGTCTCGGCAACTCTGCTGAAACGAAGGTACGCATATCCAACTCTCGATCCCAAATCTGATACTGTGGCTGACCATCTTCATCATATGTCAGACAGTCAAACCGGTGAAGTCGCCCCGACCCCAACCAATCCGGATCAAACTCGTTCATCAATACTTGCTCTACCTGCCGGGCCAGAGCATTACTCATTATGGTCAAACGTTGTCGCCCAATGTGCTGTCCGGTTTGTTCAGATCGTCGTTCGGTGAGCCAATTGTCCACTTGGAATATCTGATCTTCGAGCCACGCTGTCGGGACCACGGTATCGTGAGTCACATCACTTTATTGTCTCGGGTACCGTCGCAGGATTTGGGCTACCAATGACCATGCACAGGTTATTCAACCCCACCATCACTTTATGCTGGAATAGGGATGTTCCTAGAATCAGGTCATAGTTTTGTAAGTCCATGACCTTGAAGTATCGCTCGTCATCAATTCCTTGCCACTCCGGTTTGGCTTTGGTGCTGAAATCGACCTTGGAGCGAGATCCTTGTACTGCCAATTGTATGGTCAATGGTTTGGCCAGCTTGATCTTGGTAAGTTTTAGTTGTTCAGCTAGTGTTGTCAAGATGAAACAGGCTAACGATCCCGAGTTTGATCAGTGCATAAGCGGATTACCGGTTTATCTCTACGATTAATACAGGCTTTGGGATCAGCCACTTAAGGTCCCTCGCAATCGCAGCGTTCCACTGCAATGTTGAGTATGTGTTTGGTGGCATCCGGACTCCAGACAGCTCTACTACTGACGGATCAGAATTGGTTGCTTCGACACTGGTCCGGTCACATTTCCCATTCTAGAAATATCCCTGCTTGACTGTGGCTCAGTTCCTTAAGGAATTACATTGCATGTAAACTTTAAAATCCTGTCCAATCAGCTCATCGTCTTCTACAAACAGCTCAATGAACTGCGCGAGCACGCATTCATCAAGAGGCGGGCCATTTATGATATGATCAAACACCAAATGTGTCGCCGATTTGGCGGCATTTATTGGATCCTTCCGATTGACGCAATACTGCTTCGATCAACGAACACAAGCCCAAGGTGAGGCAATCCATCCATCCTGTCATATCTGCCAGCTGACGAGCATTATCACTCTCAGCAGATATTCTCATGCTGAAGCCCAATACCGTGCCCAGTAGTTTGCTTCCGGATCCTCCGCTGATGGTATTATTTTCAGGACACTTGTCAGTGGGGTGACCTGGTCTTTCACTTGAAGTACACTGGCAGTCCCTTAGACAGCGCGTCATGTGTTCTTCCTTGGTCATCCGGTACTTCTTGGTGATGTTACTTTCCACTTTCAGTGTCCCGTCACTTTGCCTAACATCCGGGTTGTTCCTCTTAGGTCTCACCCGGCGGTCATGACAACTAGGTTTATCCCTTAGGGAATTCTGGTGTTCGAGACTCCCATTCTCACCCTTACGAGAGTGAGGTTCATCACCATCATTTCTTGATACGCCTAGGTGTGCTCCCCTTTGTCTTATTGTGGTGATCGCCTCAACCACACACAGAGTGAGCAATCGCTTCTGTAGCTGCAATAACCTCTCGAAGGGAGGACTTCTCCGAATTCAATTTATCCTTCCATGGCTCGGTTTGGGTCCGGTGTTTGAACCTACTCCAGAACTTGGTCACCTTTTCACGCTCGCTAACGTCACCGGTCAATTTCCAGAGCTCGTATAGTTTGGACACAAATTCCTTGACGGTCTTCCCACGCTGAAGACAGTCTGCAAGCTTATGTCATTACTTGACCTGGAAGTCGGTCAGGAAACAAGTTCAAACAGCCATTGAACAACTCCAAGAAGGAGTCATGAAGCTTCTGTTGGTAAAGGTCGCGGGCTACCTCACGAATATAAGACTCATGCACCTTGCCAGTCAAATAGTGCGATAAAACGAAAAGTTGCTTTTTAGGCAATACTTGCCCGGCTTCAACATACACAGGATCTTCCGTTAGAAGGTGGCGGAGGGCTCACAAATCTGGCGATCTGTAGTACTTGGTAGGTGAAATTGGCTTAGTTTACCGTAACCTGATTTTTCCTTCTTTTTCTTCAAGTGTGATCGCTTATGACTATCGGAACTGGGACCTCCTCTCCATGATCTATGCTCATGGCAGCAGTCTTCAGGGAAATGATGCCACACTTACTTAACCTTATTCATGCTTTCTTCATGGCTTCTCTGCCCTGTAAGCCAGCATTAAGCAGTGGGCAGAAAAACTACTCTAAGGCCAAAATAAGCTGTAGTCTGCCAGATTGTGCCATGTCTACTTCTAGCCTGTATTTTGTTTTGTAATGAATCCATGAACCCTGGCTTGCTACGTTCTTAGTGGTTCCACAGCTGTAAGTACTATATATGTTTGTCTGGCGATCTTTCCGGCTTGACCCGGTTTGCAGCGCTTAGCGGTAAATTATGTAAGGACAATTTAGATGACATAAGTCAAAATTAGACTTTTGCTAAAGTCCTGGTTACTAGCACCTTGGTTGATACGGTCTTATACCCCTCCCGAAATCGACATGGACACCACTCCAAAACGCCAAACTACATCGACCAATTTAAAGTCTACCCCGCAATCAGCCGGGAGTGCCGCGAGAAGCAAAGACCTCGCTGCCACTGGGGTCCAGTGAGCCAAGTTTTCGGTCGTCAAACTACATACTAAATTGCTATCCTGTGCAGAGTACATGTAGTGGGACCATGGATAGCAAGAGACATCGAAGAGGCCCAACAATGTGAGCTTGACCTCATGCTCAAATCGTTCATCTTAGACTGCATGCTCGACCCATCCTCGACAATGGACCATGCCAATTCTCTATTTGAAACATGTCTAAAACGCGTCCTTCCTATCTGCAATGGTGCCGATGTTACAGAACATTTAGCAAAATAGTAAGCATCCTGCGCCTCTGTGTCGCTGTGGCATTCTGACCAGGTTTCATAGCTCCGGAACCTCTCGGGAAACTGATCTATACCCCCACTTTGTACGTGCTGCAAACATAGCGCTTTCCAGCCTCCAGGACCTGGATGGACTCGACGGCCTTCGCAAATCTTCCGAGCGAATTGCGTTCCAGGTCTATGGCAAGGAAATGAGCCAAATGCACCAAGGCGCGAGTTCTGTTCGCAAACCCGACGTTGTCCTCATCTCTGCTGATAGCATCCAGGACGACGGTACTGACGAGGATCTTTTCGATGCCGCCACCGAGCAATCGAAGAAGAGTTTCAGCTGGCGAGAGATCCGTACCGTCGTCGAGTTCAAAACTGGCTGTAAGATGCTGCCACCGCCCTCGCAATATCCTAAAGTCGACTACGCTGTATCTGAAGACCGCAAGTATCTCCGCCCGAAATATACTGACAAGTCGACGACGGAGCCTCTTGTGACCGGTTCGCAACAGGATTCTGAAGGTCAGTAGTCAATCCATTCCCGCTTGTTTATCTATGCTCAATTTGCTGCAGCCCAAAGTGACACTGACAGAGATATTTCTGAAAACACTGTGACGCGAAAGCGGAAAGCGGCCATGAGCGAAGTTCAAGTTCAACAACACAAGTCGCAACTGAAACCCCACGAGCAGTCGACCAAGGGATCTGGTTCTAGTTCGAAGCGGCGGAAAGTCGGACCAAGCATGGTCAACCCAAACAAAATAGATCCCGCTACCCAAACAGGATTATATGCAAGTGAAATGTTTGCATCCCATGTTGGTCGCTACCATGTCATCTGTCTTACTGTCATCGGTTCGTCACCGATTTATCTTGTTATCTGACCCAATCCTAATCCGGACTGTAAAGGAGATCACCTCTACATCTGGCGCTACGATCGTCACAATGTAATCCAATGTTCCGCGCTGAACTTTATACAAGATTTACCCCGCTTTCTTGTGTTCTTGCTCGCATTACAGCGGTTTGAGAGCCAACATTGGGGTTTAAATCCCATTGTTGACTCCACTTTCGGAAAACTCTCGATGAATTCGACAACGGCGATCATCAAAGACGAGAAGAGGGGTCGGGTTGATATCACGCTTGACTGGTCCTCAGACGAGCGATCTGGACACTTTGGTCTCATAGGACGAGCGACGAACGTGTATCCCGTAGCAAGCCGAAGTTTTGGATCAAGTGGCCCTCTTGTTGCCAAATTCTTTTGGAGCGAAGTATCGCGCGTAGGCGAACCGGAGATCTTGAGGAAAGTAAACGAAATCGCACAGAAGGAACCAGATGTCCACGGTCACGTTCCAGTGATGGTGTTCGATTATACATTTTCAGACTCTTCTACAGCAGCAGTACGATCACATGTGGGTCTGTCGACAGAGGGCGCACGGTGGCTCATTTTGATCCTGTTCGAGAAGTTGATGAAGATCACAAAACTGAGCGGCGATCCATTCTTGAACAGCTGGTGGCAGACAGTGAAATGTGATTGACTAACTATGGTCTGATTGAGCTTAACTGACTGTCATCACAGGTCATCTTGCGTTGTGGAAGAATGGGGTTTACCACCGCGATGTCAGTGCATCCAACCTGATGTACAAGGATGGGAAAGATGGTGCCGTTGGTGTGCTGAACGACTTTGACTTGGCGACGCTTGCCGAACTTCCGACGGGAAACCAGCGCACGGGCACGGTTCCGTTCATGGCTTTCCAGCTACTCACCGAGATGGGCCAGGCAGGGAAAATCAAGCACGTTTATGCACACGATGCGGAGTCGTTTATCTGGGTTCTTGTTTGGGTTTGTGCCCGCTATGATCAGGGTGTACTTCGCCAGGACAGGCCCTTGGATGCATGGCTGAAAGTAGATGCGGAAGAGTGCCTCAATCAAAAATCTGGGTTTGTGACTAGGCTCCAACTTGAAAAAGGCTTGGAAGATCCGGAAACCCCGGAAAACTGGGAAACCCCGGAAAACCCGGAAAAATTCAGACCTGGTAGAGGTCATGAGAAGAATTGGCTCGTTGCACGAAAGTGTTTGAAAGCCATTTTAGAACGAATCGTTTGCAAGGCCCCTTCCGATGAGACCAGTGATGAAGCATTTTCCAAGCTCCTTGCCAAACCGTATACAGCAGTGTGTAAAGGCGAACGTCACGAATAATTTTAATCTTGTCCCAGTAGCTGAGAACTAGATTAGAAAAGCCAGCGAAGTGCTTGAGTGTAGGCCAGTAACTCGCCATTGTTTGTATATCCCAGGGTTTCAGTCGATTACTGTTCCAGGGGTTCCGTGGATGGAAACCCCGGAAGCTTTACCTCCGGAGTTTCCGGGTATGGAAACTCCAAAAATGACCGGAAGCGTCCGGAAAGGTCCTGAAGTAGTTTGGAAGCGTTGAGGAAACACTAAAGTCGTAGGAGTAGATATTACACTAGATATATGATGTCATGATTGTGCATTACATCACTCCAACTGCACATCGCACAAGAGACTGCATGATATCATACCAACCGTAGCAACACGCCTCCGATCTTGCCCAAGCCTCCTGTCTATCCCGACCCGCCATGCCTCACGCATCATTTCCCGTCCTCGCCTAGACCGAGACAACTTCCTCCGCCGGCAGAGTGGTTTCGCCGCACACACCAGCCCACGCCTGGTGTCTGGTCTTTGCGATCGCTCTGCCTCCGACGTCCGTATCCTTCACGCCCCGCCCCCTGATCCAGAACCAGAAAGACTGGTCAGAGCATGTGGTCAGTTCTCTCCCATTACCCCTTATCATCACGGCGATTGCCGTCGGCAACCCGTCCACAATATGCCTAACATATCCCCTTCTCATCCCCCTCCCAAAAGCACGTATCGGCAACATGTATCGTTGTTTCGATACTCTCGTCCGTTGTGCCAGTCACTGTGCCATGGACTATGTCCGTCCCCTTCGAAGACACCGCTGTTATGCACAAGCGTGGCAGCCACCTCCACGAACAACTGCGCAGAAAGAAATGCGACCGATTACAGGAAAAAGATCCGAACTTTCGTAGGTCGGTTTGTTGAGGGTCTCGACTACCATTGGCGGTACTGATCTATTCTACGCCCAGACGCGGTGGGTGCGCCCCTCGAGGATGTACTCCTCTACGTGTCCACGCCGATCGTCATTGGGGACCATCAACACTACCTCCTCCTCATTGTCGTCACATGTGTCGAAGAACTCACCAAGACCGGCAAGTCCCTCCATCCTGTGCGGTCATGTTCCACTCATCCTCCATCTAGGCATTTATCAAATCGAGCTGTTCCATGCACTCCCAAGTCGATCGCCACCTCCGACTCATCGGCTTGTTTGACAAGAGCCCCGACTTTGGTGTTCAATTCATACATGCCTGGTTAATCTATGCCCAACATATGTGCCCTCCTCTCCACCTTCCTTTCTAGTCTCCCTGCTCTGCTTCTAGGCCAGCCGATTTATCCCGCCCTCTCAGAGCCCCTGGTTGGTGAATCTGAGCGTCTAACGCACCGACGCGCGTCGTGACCGTCAAGAGGAGGAGGAAGACCGCTGTGCATGAGGTGAGCCCTCACAACGTGGTACATAGCAAACCCACACCGACATCGGGTTGAAACTGACTAACTCGCTATTGCTCAAATCCTCCTCCGGTTCCTCTCCCCCGTGAGCCTATCCCCGCTCGTCTACCTCTGCTCCTTTGTCGCTAGCTTCCGTTGTGCCCAGAGAATAGGCTCCAACTCGAGGACGTGGCGTGGATATTCGGGCACCGGTTGTTGGGCGGGAGCGTGAAGCTCGGATCCCAGCGAATGTTCACGTGGCTACTGTCGCGGTGGCATCGAATTTCGGACAGGTTGTTTGGAGAAACGTGCGGAATGACCCCACCAACATCTCTGACGCATGCAGCTCCCCGTGGTACGCCCGCAGCGAGGGCTCCCATTCACACGAACGGATTGAGAAACGCAAAGGGAAAGTGGCTTGGATGATGCGCTGCGGCAAACAGCGTCGTCCTCGTCTGTATCAACCTCGACCCGTGCACACGCACACGCACACCCGGCCGGATCACTCACCTCGCGCAAGTTGTCATCTGATGGCGAGGAGGACGGCGAGAACTCCGAATCGAGTCACAGGAAGAAGAAGCGGGAGCTGGACGTCCCAACACCGCAGGCGCATGGCCCTGCACACCGTGCGCAGACACGCAAAGAGGGTAGGTGACTCGTGTGCTCGTCGACGGGTCGCTCAACGGTGGCAGCGCGTCATGAACACGCACGACGAGCGTCCGGGTCCCGTCGGCATTACCATGCGCACTGGACGCACACGGAACTGTCGTCGCCTGATCCGTTTGCGATGGGTGAGTCGTGATCCGTTGCGCGGAGCATGCGAATGACCCAAGTGGACGGACTAAGCGTTCGCGAAAGTGCAGGTGTCACCGCAGGAAGTAGTCGAATTGCCGCTGTCGACGGCCCCACCGACCGCGGGCACGAGCGCAGGCGTGACCATGGCGCGGCACGATGCAAGCAACGACGGAGCGAGAGGACGTTCGGGTACACCAGTTCGAGTGTCGCATCTGGACGAGGATGCACGGTACGTGGCGAGGCGTGCGTCGGACGTGGATGTGGACGTAGCGTTGATGGACGAGACGGCGACGGATGCGACGAGGGCGTTGGTCGAGCGTGTCGAAGTGCTGGAGTGGGTGTTGGGGGTGAGAGCGGGTCCTGGGGTGGGACTGGGACTGAACCACAGCGAGGCGGATACCGGGGTGTGTCATCAGGACAGCGCGGATGAGGACGGTGTGCGCGCAGCTGGGGGGAGCGGAAGGTAGCAACGAGGGCAAGGGCAAGAGCCAGGTCAAGGACGGCGTGCCAAACGGCATCCCTGATCCGGGGAAGTCCAAGGCGGTCAAGGTCAACCTGAGGAAGAAGCTGTGGCAGGTGGAAGCGGAGAGGAACTAGGCGCAACGGATGGTACGGGACATGCGCGCATACTTGTTGGACGAGCAGGCTCAGACCTTGACGCGAGGGTGAACGACGTGTGTGGGAAGCGACGACGGACGTAGATGGGATGACTCACTGAGGACTTGCTCATCACAAAAATTGTTGAAAAGGTGGGTGTGCCTGCATATACCCAAGTAATATTGCACAAAGTGTGTTATCATTGTTATCTGTGGCGGCTGTTGCTGAGGAATACATGATCATGTCCAACTCAAATTGCCTGACATACCCATACTTGATAGGCAATCTTGCTCAATCACAACTGCAGGATCATGGCTCATTCATGCAGAGTATGCTGAGTCCGCACTTTTCAGTCCTTACCTTCCTCGAGTACTTTTTTTGGGAAGTACAAATATTATAGGCCCGTGCAGTGTCATTTTCCTGATGAAGGTTGTCCTGGAGTTTCCATTTTTAAGAAATACTGGAAAGATCATTATATCATTTTCTTCAAGTTGATCCTCTGCCTTCAGAGTCATCCAATAGCTTTCTGAGGGCATGACCAAAATATGTTCTTGTACTATATCCTAGCCAACAGGACAACCAGACTGCATGTGTCCCAGTGTCTAACCAAGGATTCCCAATATCAACTTTATGAGACCATACATTTCAATTACTAGTTAAATGAGGCTATGTTCAAAATTCATTCCTGAGTTGGTTGTATAGTATCCTCTCTGACAGTTGATGAGTTATTGTTGTTGTAATTAGTCTAAGCTGGGCCACATGACAAAGATGTACCACACATAAACAAGTGCTTCCAGCAAACAATCATCCCTTGGATTTTTGGAAACTAGTCAGGAAGCCAGAGGTTTCAGCACCATAACTACATTGAAAATGAAACCTAAGTTTGTACAGAGCTTGCATGAGAGATGCATTTCAATAAAATATGGATGGAAGCTGTAATGTTGTCTCCGGCTCGATTTCCCACCAAGTCTCTTACATGCCTAAGGTGCCAGTCCATGATATCAGGACTGGCACCACGACCTACCACAATCCTGCTATCCTCCAGGAGTTGTATAGCTTCCTCTGCTAATGGTAGACCCTCCAGTAGCTTTTGTAGACGAGTAAGATGAAAGTCAGTGAGTCGTGTTATGGAAGCCTTTTGACGGAAGCTTAGCGATTCATCTATTGGTCCTTGTGTTTGACTCGATCCTTGGTCCTGAAGTGTGCCTGGCAGTGGAGGCACTGATGGATCAGTCACCGGTCCTTCACCCCAATTCTTCCAGGAGGTTGTGGAAGCTAGAGGGTCCTCAACTAATCTATCTGCTCGACGCTTCCGGGAGGTTGCAGAAGCCAGAGGGTCCTCAGCTGGTCCATCAGCCCGGCGCTTTCTCATGGTCATGGGCTATGTAACAGACACATAAACTTTCCAAACTTCAGAAACATCTGGCTCACCTGAATCTCGGTGCCACTGGGACTGTGAATTGCTAGGTGATGAAATGATTATAATAATAAAATGATATGAAGACTCAAATAGCAACTAACATTGATTGTGCACTCTTTTTGCCTCGCTCTCTAGCCATTTAGCTGCCCTCTCAGCACCATTGGGGACACTTGGCCACACAAACTTTGTCACTTGACTCATTTCCTTGTGCATGACAAGGCTTCTGATGACCTCACATGTACTCTGTGTGCAAAATGTGGGAATGATAAAGTTATAAAAAAATCTCAGCTCACCCTCAAGTAAGCCAATTCCACCTCGGTAAATCCAGCCTTGTTTTTGGAGTCAATAACAAGCATATATGCTGCCTCCTTCACAAGGGCAAGGTTTTGTATACAGATTGATGTCATGGCGGTAGTATTGAAGATGGTGAAAGGTTCAAGTCAGGTGGACCGGGTACCTTCCAAAGGTTACATAATTAGGTTTTAAAAGACTTACCTAACAGCCGCGGTCTGTCTCCATTTTCCAAACTTCCCTAAGCCGGAAGTCTCTTGGACCGCGCTAATGAGCTCACCTCAGATGGATCAAAATGCCCTCATTGTGGCAGCCCGTATACAGGCTGCGCTTGCGCTGATCCCTTGTATCCGTAGCTCGAAGGACACCTGGGCTGTGTGGATGCGGGACCATCTTAGTCGTGAGCTGGTGAGCGGATTATACTCATGCGTTCATGGTGATGGCACATACAAGTGATTTTTATATTCAGGACAAACTTTCCCAGCCTTCGAAGACCTCTCCACACCCCAAAATCATAGGTAGCCTCAGCCGAATGTTATTCGATCACTACAGTGGTGGGATGCAGCCTGAAACGCTCCATTTTGATCAAGTACATGAAGATGATCCGTCTGTCTCTGGCCCAGAGTACGTAGATATACCATGCAACACCCTCCCCAAGCTTCCTACTTCGAGCCCTGACTTCTGGTGGAACGTCCTTCCGTCATCCGGTAAGTCGTCCCTCGAGTATTTCGGCTATTCGGATTGGGGTTGAATGATGCCCCAGTACACTTGAAGGTCGTATCTTACTCTGAAGATGCAGAACGGCCATCAAACCAGTCCTCTTCCACCCACCAGAGTGTCACCCACAAACCTGCACATCCCACAGGTCCACCGAAGTCCAAAGGCAGCAAAGGTGAGGATTCATAATCCATGCACTTGCATTCCCTAATCTATGATAGTTTCGAAATCCAGGGATGTCATCCTTTCTTCTAACAAAGAAAAAGTCAGGAGCAGAAAGCCAAATGGCATGGAGGTTGGGATGAAAGACCGTGGCACAAAAGAAGATGTGCCAGCACCTCCACGAAAGAGAAGGAGAGTCAAGTCGCGGAGGATTATTAGTGACGATGATGACGACGACGACGACCCCAATAACAGAAAGGCTGGTCTTTCTGGTGCCGGAGGCTTGGCGAATGCATGGGTTCAACCGGAACCATTAGATGATCCAGAAAATAGCAAGGTCAGATACTTCCATGCATTCCACTTGTGTATTAAAGTGGATCACAGGTCTGTGATGCATGCCGCTCCCGTGGTTTGGAATGCACCTGGCCCTCATCATCCAAAGTCTCGGGCTCTCAGAATGAGAAACGAGCCTGTGCGTTCTGCGTATTGCACAAAACACGCTGTGCTATTGAAGGCGAGGCTGGTTTCATTTCGTTGACCTTGCCTGAATGAAATCGTCTAGGTAAATTCGCCATTCGCCGTTCTCGGGGGAAAATGGCTGCAGATGATCGATCTCCTCGACACCCTGAAAAAATGAACCAGCAAGTCATGGAGTTGCGTGAGCAGATTTCAGCACTGGAGGGGAAGGTCGAGGATAACAGACTGCAACTGTTGACCAAGATTTCTATCATGGAGGTTCAGATCAAAGAGTTGAAATCCGACTCATCCAAGCATTGATGCAGCTCCTGTACTTTTAGTTGTGTACGGCGTAGATCACTTTGGGTAAGCCGATAATCACCTCACGCTTGAATCAAGGGTGTTTATTTTTCGGTGTCATGAGCAGCAGTGCCCCACTTGACACCCTATTTTCTGTTGGCTTCGTAAAAGTTCGCTCAAAGTCTTTCCCAGTGCCTATAGGGATTCCCGGAAATCCGGAACTAATCCTACTATTCAATCTGCCCTGTGGATGCAGACGTTTCTACATGTTCTCGGAAGCGTCCCCTGCTTCCGGGGCTTCCGAGTCACGGAACTGCCCACTCCCACGAAATTGTAAAGTTGTAAGACAGACAACTTCGCAGGACATGCTTACCTCCCTCCATGACAGTGTCTGACATAGGATGTACAATACAACCCCAGTGAATGAGGGTCTGGTACGGAGAGCAAGCCCAGAATTTATTCAAGACAGCGGATAATACAAAGTGTTTCA
>JBBPMV010000248.1:2116-12229 GCA_038090495.1 Heimioporus retisporus | reverse complement strand
CGAGAAAGGTTGAGGCAAAGACGCATACCTTTCACATTAGTCAGCGCGAATCGTTCCAGTCCTAATCTGGTTTTCCCGTTCTCTGCTGAATCTCATCGCCGTAGGTTAAGCCGGTGGCATTCCAGGGAGGCAAATAACTCTCGTAATTCCAGTCAATGCCCTGGCGAAAAGTGAGACATACAGGGAACAGGGAGGTCGAGACGCACCTGGAACCCATTTGTTTGCGCGGCTGGCGCCTACCGCTAGAGGGATCGTTTTCGCTAACCATCTCGCTGAAAGATTCAGAGTGTGCCTCCGGATCAGCTACGAGTCTTTCCTGATAGGAATGTCACGCAGATGTCTCAAAAGAACTCGTCCTCTGACATGTGAAATAACATTTAAATGGGGAACGCATGCCTGCGAGAGCGAGCGATGTCACATTCAGACGACATCGCCGTGACCTTGCCTGCCGAAGCAAAGATACTGAAGACGGATTAGCACAATCCCAGCACAGAAAAGTGTCCGAGACGCCTCACTTGTTCACGAGGACCTACCACCCAGCTTTTTCACCCGCTCCGAGGAAACATAATCCCAAACTTGAGCCAGATGAACGAACTGCAGAACGAGAGTGCGGAACTGGCCACTCAGAGTCAGAGCATGAGCGAGGCCTCGACAAAGCCAACACCGTTCAAGATGGACAAGGGTATCGAGAAGACGCCTGTACCGATGATTCGTCTGACGATGAGAAGCGTGTAGAACGTGATGCCGAGGCGATGACCGAACCCACTACCGCGCAGCCACGCTGGCATGCATGAAACCAGTACACCATGCGCAACGACGAGAGGACACACCTTCCTCGAAGGAGTGACCACCAAAGGTCACTGTACTTGTCAATGACGACATCATCCAGATCGTCGTTCTGGGTCTTGCGTTATGGCGTTGACGGCCACGGGGGACCGCAAAAACGCGCAGAGAGAACGACGATTAAGCTGGCACTTGTCAGTCCTCGTGACCCGACACTAGTCTTTTCTCTCACACGTTGTGCACATCACGTGACATGTAATACAAGGCAGATTGTCTAATCATAAGTACAGATCGCAGTCAGAGGAGACCCGTTAGAAGTCTGCACGGGGAATGTGATAGTAAACATCCCGAGGACCAGTGCCAAGAAGTAATTCCAACAGTTTTAGTCGCAGTGCCTCCAAAACTGCGTTCAAAACGTCATTCACAGTGGACTGAAAGGTAAGACAAGTGCGCTGAACCAGTTGAATGCAATCAAAGAATACATCCGTCTGTTGGAACCTTGGCGTTGTAGATTGGGAAGATTACAATACTGCGGAGTTGACATACTGATGTGGTGAACATTTCAAATACCAGGTTCCATGGAATGGAGAGGAACAGTATTTTGGCGACGGTGATGAGCAAGAAAACGATGGCGAGGGCATAGATGAGAAGAATCGCCACTCTGCCATAGTCACTCCAGTCCATGGAAAACCTAGACACCTGGGGTGGTCGGTTGGCGGCTGAAAGTAGCTTGCATCTGGACATACCGTGACGCCCCTCCACCAGGTGCTGAAACTGTCGTCTGTGTGCAGCGCTGCAAAAACTCCTTCAGTCGCGAGAACGCATAGAAACGGACAATACAGGCCAATGTTTGCCCTCCAAATCTTGATGTATGTCTCGTGACCCTTTCCTGCTGGTGCGGTGGCAATGAAGCTGTAGGACCGAAGCTGGTCATGATGGCTCTGTGGCAAACACAAGTGGCTATGAATTTGATTGCGTCGTAGAAACGATGACAGAATTGCTCACGGCAATCGCTTGGATCACATCATCTATGTGGGAGCCACTTAAATTACCGTGATAAACAATTAATCAGGGAATATCCCTCACCGCCATGTGGAAGAACTTGATAAAGATCGTCTGAAAATGCATGCCAAATACAGAGGTTTCCAGTATTTGTCCCGCTGGCGATCGCTTGACCTCCGTGGAGGAAACATATCGGAAGTAAATGTAAGCTTTCTGAGTGGACGTCGCAGGTCCACCTTCTGATTGGCTTTGTTCTTCCGATTTTGAATAGACGAGGTCCCTCTTGCACGGTGCTTACGACAAGGGTGTTGTGATCATGGTATATAGCAGAGCTTCCGCTACCCATAAAACCTTTCAAGCAGTGTTGTTCATGAATTGGTGAAAAAAAAAGACATACATCTGAGCCGGCAAGTTTGGACTCTTGATATGCCATTTGACAACCTTTTCTGCGAGTTCCCATCCCCTTGGCACAGGAACGTCATGAGTCAATAGAATCTCTACGGATCAACGACACTCACACAACGCCATGATTAAGATAGGAGACGATCAACATGTTTCCGCCGTCGTGAAAATGGACATTTCGAGGCCTGACCCGATCATCCTCGTTTCGAGACTGTACCACATGACCTAAAGGCGGTTCTGGAAGTTTGGCTGTTGCAGTGCAATCCCCTGAGCACTCAAAATAAGTATAAGCATGAAACGTGGAACCAATCGATCGTACGCTCAACAACATCCCGGGTCAGATGGACCTCGTGGCCAATTCCGACGGCAACCGATTTGGAGAAGGGATCGATGTCCAAGCAGAATATTGGCCCACAGATACCAAATCGAATGTCTGAAACGATTGGACCAGTCTACACACAGGTAGGTCAATGGTGGCCAGATAACTGGTGGGACTACTAGTACTCACTTTCTTAAAGTGGCGCACCAAATATAGTCCACCATCCTCGCAACCAGTCAATAGCGTCTCCTTTGTGACTGGGTGCCACTGAAGGGCTACAACCGCGGTATCGAAGACCACACGAAACAACAACTGCGCCTTTGGTACACTCCAGATGCATATGGAATGATCGGCCGAGCTGGATGCAAGGTAGCCACCGCAGGAGCTAAAGGCGAGCCCGGTGACACTGTCGGTATGCTGCTTTTGGAGCGATGCGTATTCTATATATGCCGCCATTTGATGTGTGCAAGAGAGATTCAGCGGAGGGGATTGGCAACCGTGTAGCGTTCGAGTGGCTCACGCGTATGTAGGAAAGCCGAAAAGAGATCCGGTGCGTCGTAATCAAAGGGGCACGTTGCCGATCGCAAAATGTGACACTGAATGAAGGATAAGTCAAGATCGTCACATTTTCCCGAATCTAGTCCGAGATTCTTGACAAAAAACCCGATATTATAGGTGTCCAATTTGTGAGCTCCTGTACATGAGCGCAGGACGTTTTCCAGACGCTTCCCACCCTGAGATTTCAGTGGCGTGGCTGGCGCGTTTCACAGGAATCTGGAGGAGGCTGACTCACTGATCTGTCAAAAGGCTTGCAGTTCGGAACGGCGGACTTAAGCTTCCTAGTCCCACGACTTGCCACTCGTCTTACACCTTTGTCTGTATCGGGACTCAAACGAGCGCCACAGGTAGACGTAGACGTTTAATGAGGCTAATTCGAGAGCCTTTGACACATAAGTGATATACGCTACTGTTGCGGCGCTATGCTCATTTCCAATTCGCGTGTAAGTTCCACTAGCAATTAAGTTAGCGGTGAGGAAGAAATATGAGTGTTCGACAATATGACTTGCGGTGGACCAAAAGGATCATAACATCTCCGTTGATCTAGAGTATCGCGGGAGTGGGCTAGCAAACACGTGCCTCAGTGGGCCATTCTGCGGAATCCAGTCACCTTATGTGAGGGTTCAGGGATAGCGAGTGGGGAGTCAATACGACTCTGATGATGGACAAAGCAAAGTCTGGCAATCCTAGGAAATTAAGTAGTAGGAATATGGCGGAAGGCGAGAAACTCTGGCGCCTAGCTTTCGAGTCAAAGGTCTCGTAGATTACGTTTCCTTGAAAAGCAAACAAAAGCACCGTCAAAATGCAATGCGCAAGTCAGCGAACGTGTCGGCTTGCCGACCTTAGTTACACAAAGCAATATCGATTGATGGTGGGTCCTCGGATCTGGACTCGGATAATCCCTTTCAGCAAAGATTTGCTTCCAGATCCCGGAGATAGTGACGCATGCAGAGTTAAGAGTGCAATAATATATATACACCCATGTTCAGACCCGCTCATAATCATTGAACAGACGAAAAATATGAATTCGACTTCGCAGAAAGAAAGAGGGCATACACCGTACAGCCTCCGTCAGAGACCATGCCCTGTAGTAACGCATTTAGCCCAGGACTTCGCCCAGAAGGCATCCTTTCAGGAGACAAAGCCAGCGTCAAAAGACAATGGCAAAGCAGGAAATGCCAGCTTGATCATCGGTTTGGAGCGAGTGGTGGTGAGTCCCCTGCACTTTGGCAATCCGCACAATGCCGCTCAGCACCGACTCAGGATACCGTCCGTGAGTGCAAACAGAAGGCAGGCACTAGTCGTTGTACCATCCTGGACGACCGCCTCATGCTAGCCCCCGCCTCTTTCATAGGCACACCTGAGGTCAGTGACACGCGATTACTTGATCACAATCGGCTAAACCCGCTCTAGGAGTGGTATTAACTCGTGCGGCGACACGATCATTTAGTTGATTTCATCAATTCACTGCTTGCAACCATCCAAAAAAATTCCCTGGGTGAGAATGACCTACAAGTTACTGGCCGATGGTCGTCGCCACTCGTCGGTCGTGGTATGGATGTTTGAGTCATGGTCTTGGTGCGGATGCTAACGGAAGTGATGAGGGAAGTAGAAATTTAAGGTCTCGAGGGGAAAGACCGATCCGAAGGAAGCAGACGGATAACGGAACTGGGAAACACACCGTAAAGGGTTACATGTCATACAATGAAGTGATACAAACATACATTGTTGGCTTTTCGAGATGACCTGTCAGCAGTAAGATGGGTGGATTGCCACTGTTCGAAGCATGGAAGAAATTTTGGTGGGTCCATAGCTACGTCCGTGAAGTTGTGAAGCGCAGCGTTCGTTAATGTGGCAAGTCGGCCGGTTGGGTGTAGCTGGCACCGCCAGTGGCGTTCGCCTAACTTCGTTCCACTCCCCAATTTAATGTCGATGTGGCTATCCATCTTGGCAGGTCAATCGATCCGTATGCTCTTGTATGACTGACTATCGCAGGTCGCGATCTGGGCTTCGATGTCACCGTGGTGAGCCAAAATATTGTAGGCGAACTGGAATGCGCCCTGGACAGCATAGCAGGTGCATGCAACGTCTTGTGCTTACAGCATTCGCGCTAATTTGCTTAGTCTCTCACCAGCGATCATGCTTCGAGTGAGCCTGAACTGCAGAGTGCGCTGTTCGTTACGCCATCCATACCACTTCGTCCCCCATGATATCCGATGCCCTTGCCATCGTTTTTACGGTTCCAATCACCAAGTTCTTCGACTCTCGCTTCCGTTCGTTCATTCATACACCCTCCTGGGCCTGGGTCTGTACTTTGCACGTCGCTTCAACACGGCGCGTGTTTCCATCGCCTGCGGGTTGTTCCTAGACATCGGTTGGCGCGGCCGTTACATCGTTCGGATCCCCTGGTTAGACCGTTAGTCTGGGTCTCTATTCGCTCTATTCACTTTCCTAATGCATTTTGAAGCTTTACGCAGCTGCTTCGGCGTTTTGAGAGAGCCCTCGCCTCCATCCGATACTCCCAATACGTAAGCTTCGTCATCCGTCGCCATCCGTTCAGCTTGAGCCTCTCCGTCCTCTTCTAGCCATTTGCTGACCGCTTCTGTCGCGTTCTGCAGGTAGTTTTGGCGTATTCTGAGGTCGTCGACATCATTCGCAGTCCCCAATCCGTCCACTTCGACATCCATGCCGTGGATCACTCGATGCGGATCGTGTATGGCATGTTGCGTCTTGATCAGTCGTTCTGAAGGTATGCTGACCGTTCTGGTGTATTTGACATGTTATTTGGGCGTCTTACAGCCTCATCCCCGATGTCTGGCACCTGCGGCGTGCACAGATCGACTTCCTACGCATCTGGCTTGATTTCGACGATCTCTGGTGCGCGCGATTCAACTGGCCGCCCTGAATGTTTGCAGAGTTCTTCTGGCGTTTTGTATTCGTTCTCTGTTGAGTCCAACATGATGCGTACGCCTTAACCTGCCGTCCTTGACGCTTTACTGACACATTCTGATACGTTTGACACGTTTAAGTCGCTTCTGGGGCTGTCATCATCACCTGCGGCTGGCGACGCATGGGGTTCGGCGCTTGAGCACTGCCACCCGGCGTGTCTTCAAGATTGTTTGACATGCGTGCTGAGTTGCCGGCCTCTGTGCTTGTCGTCGGGACCGAAGCGATACCATCAACCATCACAGCGCACAGGCTCGAGGAGGATAGAGCTAAGCAGTCGATTGGGAGCGCATGGATTACTAGCGCAAGCGCACGAAATGCATTACACGACGACCGCCGCAGCTGGCACATAGCCCAGTCGATAACCAAATTGTTGTGACCTCGGCGTTGTTTGATGCCCGAGAGCTTATATAACATGACAAGTACATGGGAGCGTACTCATACACCTCGGTATCATAGCTGTGGCGAATACATGTCTCCTCAGTACATACGACACAGGATTGGGGTAAATAAGCTGTTTATTTGCTTTCAACATGCAAGTCTCTGGGCCAGTCATCCAAGGGTCTTCCTATTGCTTCGCGAAGATCGGCAAAGTGTTGTACCCGATCATATATGAAGGGGGTTGTCCAGTGAATCATTATTGCCTTGAGGTTCGGAAGTAGAACCGATGTTGATTCCCCAAGTCGTGTGGCATCGAGGGCGAGGTTAGCATTAACAATGAGTTCCTGAATTAACTCCTCCGTCGTGTTGTCTTGATTGCGCACGTAGAGGCGACCGACTGCAGGAAAATTCTGAAATAACTGTGCCCAAAATGGTGAATAACGAAAACATTCGGCATATACATCAAAGTGCAATGCTTGAGTTTGACCCAATGAGAGCGCACAACAAAGATCGATCAATATAGCAAGCTTGTCCTGTCCGGGAAAATGTGAAGGCCACATCAAGTGGATTACGATACACTCCTGTCGCGCTTGTTCATGGGTCGCCCTAAGTTCCAGTTCGTCTTCATCGCAACGTAGCACAATTGCAGCAAGTGGCAGATGACCGCATGTGTTCGATATTGCCTGAAGGAACAAGTCAATGTGACCTGTCAGAGTATCATCCGAATAGTGCAATACACATGTCATGTCCTGCAGAGATGGCAGGTGGAGACACATGAGCAGCGCAGCGCATGTTTGGATTGACCCTGAGAATTCGATGGACTGTAGCCCAGTGAGAGTGGCGGGGGCGAAGCCAGTAGGCCCGTCGTGGCCAGACGTCGAAACGACATCGTGCAAGGTCAATGCCTCCAGCTCTGGGGCGCCAGATAGACAAGAGACAAGCTGGTGTAGAGTCGGCCCCGCCCAGGGGGGGATGAAGCGAACAGAGAGGTATCTAAGATTCTCAAATTTAAACGTAGACCAGTCAAACACGCAGCCGTCGAGATGAAGGGTGTGTAAGTGTGGCGCATAGATGCCCATGAAGACGGGTGGGAGAGTTGGTGCGCCGTCCAGGTAGAGCGGAGCAAGAGTATTCTTGAAAGAAAGCGTTTCGAGTGTGTTTGCGCTGAGCCAGCATCCGGAATCTAATAATGTCATAATGTCTTCCGGACTTCCGCTCACTGAAAATGACTGAATTCGAGATAAATGTCTGGTCGCAGCGGTAAGATTTGAGATCGTACGGACACGGCGTTCCTCGGGTAGCTGACCAAGATCGACGGAAAAGTGTAGCAGTAGTGGTTTGGAACGAAGAAGTTCCTCCGCGAACAGTACGGTCGGATGACCAACATCTAGCGCGAGACTCCATAGCAAAGACGAAGCAAGAATGACACAGCGCCACTGACGGCAGACATGGGTGAGAATCAGGAGCTGCAATGGTTCGACT
Source organism: Heimioporus retisporus (assembly GCA_038090495.1). Lineage (NCBI taxonomy): Eukaryota > Fungi > Basidiomycota > Agaricomycetes > Boletales > Boletaceae > Heimioporus > Heimioporus retisporus. The sequence goes on along the minus strand of JBBPMV010000248.1, from coordinate 4,356 downwards.
GGATCTGTATTTTCGTAAAGGACAACCTCGAAAATTAGAACGAGCAGCTCATTTGGTAGGGCCATCACTGAGAAAGTTGCATGTTTTCTAGGATTGGAGAGTGGGAAGGGGGATGGATCGGCATTGGTAGGTTGATGTTCTTGCAGGATTGCTTTGATGCGGTTCGAAGATGCGATGGAGTGTACCACAGCAAAGAGGGAAAGGAAACAAAGAAGGGCATTAAGAACATGCCAAAGAATGGCCAGAAGAGTGGCACTGGTGGCATGATAAGAGGAAGATGTCGCGATCGTCCCATGGGATGCTAGCTGGAGGCTCAGGGAGTCTGCAAATGCCAACACGGCGTGGAATTAAAATCACAGTAAGAAGCATCATAACTGCAGAAACTCACCTTCATTTTCGGCTTCGAGGAGGTTAAGGAACCATCTCCAGGGGACTTTGGAATAAAACATCTTTCGGTGACGAAAGGGAGTGGCACAAACTGGTTGATGCATCTTGCAACACTGCAATATATGTTAAATGAAACAAAGAGAATTGCATTGTGTCCTCTGTGGCCCGGAGTAAGCGCATGCCGAATCATTATCGACACGCGTGTTCCGATCAGCAGCATGCTGGTGAGACCACGTGCTAGACAAATGATCATATATACGCTAGGCGAGAGCGGCATTAATATTTCCTGTAATAGTTATGCGTGACTTCTGATTACAAATCAAGCTGGCCTGAAAGGTTGAGCGAGCGCCTGCCACGTCGCAGACTGACCTTCCATAAATGACGGAGATTGGAGCCCAGCATCATTTCCAAGTAGACTATAGTCGAAGCGCCGCAGGAGGTATGGACTACTGCGTGCAGAAAGTTGAACGTAATACAAAAAAATGCTAAGATTCTGCCCCGAAGACAATCGCATTCAATGCCAATTACTCCTTTTGTTCCGTCCCCTTTCAGAAACCACACTCTTCCTGGTGACCCACGACGGTTCACCGGAAGATGAAAGCTTGAGACGGTAATCTGTTAGGATAGGATGAGGCAGTTTATCAGTTGCCACAGTCCATCGATTTTCACACCAAACCCAAGCCTTGAACGATGCTGCTGTCCTGTCATGGTGTACAAAGACATCACCAAGCCGTGGGGGCGTCTGGTATGCCGACATGTTGAGCGGAGGGGTCGAGAGTGGGTCATCGCTGGCGTGCTTATACCAACCAAGGTGTTCGGGTTGATTTCGTATCGCCTTGCGCTGGCGTGGCATATACATTGCAGACGACGCCTGATTCGAGTTGATTGAGTGACCAGATTGGGGATTAAGAGCGGTACCGGTCTGGCAACCCTGGAGGCTCGCGGGTGCCACGGCTTCAGTCCTGACCGCTTCCCAAATGGTCCGTACGTCGTTGGTTGGATGGGCTGGAACGTCCTCCGACATCGACACATCAACACCCGCCGGACTTAGAACCGAGATGTTGCTGTCGACACTTGTAATGGGGAGAGTAAGGTCGGGGGTCACGGGCAGAGACTGAGAACCCATGATGAGAGGAGTGGGAACCGAGGGAATGCAGTTCGGACACGGGTCAGGAAAAGTCGCAGGTTCGGATGTCGGCTCTGATGGTAACATCGCCGCAAGAAGCGTAGGTGCACCTGTATTAGCAACGCCTTGTTGAACTGGGAAAATCTGCTGTGTCATCGTATGGTCAGGTAACTGCGATGACATAGAGACGGGAGTAAGGCAGGTACAAGAAGGGGTCGATGAATTGGCCAAAACAGGGACTGGAATCGTTGCGCTTGAACGTAACGGCGACGTTGCACGGAGTGTGGATGTATTATTAGCACTGTCTCCCTGTGGCGGGAAAGACCCTTGCAATGTTATGTGAGCAACGGGCTGTGACGACGATGACGAATCCGGAACAGCAACTGTAGGATGAGAGGTAGAGGTTGGAGACGATTCGTGTAAGGTAAAAGCTGACTGCATCGGGGTTGAATGTTGTAATGATGTCGCATGCATGCTGTCAGCGGTACCTCGTTGGTTTGGGAAAGATTGCTGTCTTTCTGTCTGGTGGAGGGCTCGCGGCGGCGGCGACGAAGGGGGGATAAGAACTGTAGAATGCGAAGCAGCAGGGATGGGGGACGAGTTGGACAAGCTGGACGGAGGCGGCGTCGTGTTTGAATGCGGAAGTAATGTCGCATTAAGCGGGGATGTACGAAAAGCTTGTTGGTCTGGGAAAGGCTGTTGCATTGTCGCACAGTCGAGGGGTTGC
>JBBPMV010000247.1:0-21878 GCA_038090495.1 Heimioporus retisporus | reverse complement strand
TTGTCCCCCACATGGGACACATATTCAGAGCCACGTTCAGCTTAAATTGGTACCCGGAACAGTGGAGGGTATCGTCAACGGTAGTATTAAAGAAACCTAACCGCCCAGATTACTCCCTTCCCAAAGCGTACCGCCCAATAGCACTTCTGGATACAATGGCTAAGTTACTATCCTCATGCGTAGCTGACGACATCTCGTACATAGCAGAACAACACGGACTCCTCCCGGATACACATTTCGGAGGACGACCGGGACGAACCACCATCGACTCACTCCAACTCCTAACCAAGTTCACACACGACGCATGGGCTCACCCCAAAGAAAAGTACGTATCCATGTTATTCCTAGATGTTAAAGCGGCATTTCCCAGCGTACAAATCGATCGACTCCTACACAATATGAGAACAAGGGGCGTTCCAAAGGAGTACATCGACTGGTACAAAAATTGGCTCGCGGGGAGATCCACAACACTCACATTCGACGATTTCACATCAAGCATCTTCCAAATACACTCTGGTCTAGACCAGGGATGCCCCATGTCACCGATCGCCTTTCTATTCTACAATGCTGCACTGATCGACCTCACAGGAAACAAAAAGGATCAAATAGCCTTGGGATTCATCGATGATACAGCCTTCGCAGCAAGAGGTATTTCTTTCGAAGACACTAACGAGAAACTCAGGGACATCATGGAACGCGAAGGAGGGGCACTGGAATGGAGCCGAAAACACCAAGCGGAGTTTGAACTAGACAAGACGGCACTCATATGCACTTCACGCACCCGCATAAGCGACCCATCAAACCGAGCAAAAACCATTCCAACGCCACGCCCAAGCATAGCGATCCAAGACTCAGTCATCAAGCCATCACAAAGCAACAAATTCCTAGGCATCATAATCGACCAAGAACTACGCTTCACTACCCACGTCGCCTACGCAACAGGGAAGGGCACACGGTACGTCCTCGCATGCAAACGCTTCTCGCGGCCATCCCTAGGGATCCGCGCTCTACTGATGAAAAAACTTTACGAAGCGGTGGCAGTACCCAAGATAATGTACGCAGCAGAGATCTGGGCGACAAACCTTCTAGAACCCGGCACAGCGACACGCCAGAAAGGATGGGGAGCAAGGGGTTTCGGAAAGAAAATTGAGTCCATTCAACGCATAGCAGCATTAACAATCACAGGAGGAATGCGCACCACGGCAACTGACATACTTTTCGCCCACGCAGATCTACTCCCCACCCCGGTCCTCATACGACAACACTGCCAAAGATCAGCGTTAAGATTGGCAACCATCCCCAAGTCCCATCCATTGTACCGCCACGTTATCCTTGCCCACAGACAGCACCAAAAGCATAAGTCCCCTCTCCACCGTCTCATCTACTCATTCCCTCTAGATCCCCGCCACTTCGAAACCATCTCACCGGTACGATACAACCCAAAATGGCAACCTCCAATCGTCATCAAGATCAAGAACAGCAAGGAGGAGGCGATAGAACAGGACACAAAGGCAGAAAATCAAGAAGACGCAGTACTATACTCGGACGGCTCAGGAATCAACGGTAAAATAGGGGGGGCAGCCATAATGAGAAGAGGAGGACGACAAGTATCAAAACTCCTCTTCGATCTGGGTACTGACAAAGACCATACAGTCTATGAGGGCGAAATAGTAGGCATGATACTAGCAACAGAGCTACTCAGGAACGCAAACCAAGTAAGATCAGTCTCCCTAGCATTGGACAACAAAGCTGCGATACAAGCTGCTAAGTCGTTTCAATCCAAACCCTCGCACTACCTGATGGACATCTTCCACGAAGGGCTCCGAAAGGCGCTAGAAAAACACGGTCTCGACCATTTGACCATAAGGTGGACCCCAGGCCACGAGGGCATCCCAGGCAACGAGGAGGCGGACGAGGAAGCAAAAAAGGCAGCCGAAGGTAAAACATCCAACCCACAAAACTTACCCCCCCAGCTACGAAAGCAAACGAGACAAGGGAAAAAATTACCGAGGAGTAAATCGGCAGCGAAACAACAGCTGACAACGGAACTGAAAGACCTAGCCAGGAGGATCTTCACAGAATCCCCCCACACGAAGTGGATCCACCGGATAGACCCATCGCTCCCATCTCACAAATTTCTACAACTAACCACTGACCTCCCCAAACAGCAGGCATCATTCTTACTACAGATGAGATCAGGACACGTCCCTCTCAATTTTCACCTACATAGAATTCGCTGCTCACCCACACCCAACTGCCCAAAATGCAACGCGCCCAAGGAGATGGTTCAACATTTTTTTTTCTTTTGTCCAGCTTACACTAGGCAACGCGAAAGGCTACGACAGAAACTAAAAAACCGCAGCAAAAACCTCTCACACCTGCTCGGAAGCAAAGACTGCATAAAAGCAACTCTAGCCTTCACGCATGCGACGGAAAGATTCAGTGGAACCTTCGGTAACCTTTGTCCTCCCCCAAGCAAAAACTGACCACACCGAGAACACAGCATGCCACGCGACCCAAGCTGCAGCAACCACCATCAATTTTGGCAAACAAGCCAAACCAGGACCCTAAGGTCCAGGCAAGAAGGGCAGACGGCGTCAACGCCACCACAACGTCTCTTCTTTTCCTTTTTTCCTATAAAACATATGCCATCCCACAAACATACAAACGTTCATGCCCATGTCTTTCACAAAATCATGTAGCCCAAGGGCAAACCACACAACGATACGATACGCACATACAGAACCACACCTACGATATGAACCACAGCATGTAATGTCCGACAACAGGCGGTGCCTGACTGGACAATAAACAAGGATAAAAAAAAAAAAAAAAAAAAAAGTGTTAGATCTTGTGTTAAGATGTTCCACATAGCATTGAATGTCCAATGTCAACTTGTCCATCTCCAATTGATACATCATAGAAATAACAAGGTCTTGGAGGGCATGGTAGGTCTCAAGGACATGGAAGGAGTGGTGCATGCAGGCTGTGTTATTGGTGATGAGATTGGCATGGAAGCAGAGGTGGGAGAGCTCATAATACATACAGAAAAGGGAATGAAGAGGGAAAGAAGGTTCTAAGTGGTTTCAAATTGTGATATGAAGATTAGAATTGTCAAGGAAAGAGTGCATACATCCCTGTTAAATAGAAGAGAAAGGGTCACAGCAAACATGAGAGGCAAAGAGAGGGGGATTGACAATGGGTTTTATAGTAATAGAAGAAGAGGGCCATGGGTCATCCCAGGTATGGCCTAGGGTTTCGAGATGAGGGAGTTCAGGAGGTGGGTTCCAGCCCACATCAGCTTTAATGGAGGAGGAGTGACTAGGGGAGGTGTTGGGTATTGTGATGAGCTGATGGTGGGGATGAGGATGAGGGAAAGATGGAGGGATGAAGGGTTTTATAGTCCAAGAGAATTTCCTTGGCATGTTTGAACTCCAATTCTAGAAGCCAGGAGTCTTCTTTGGCTGAATAACCCTTCCATCAGACTAGGAAGTGGTGGTTGTTTGGAGTCCCCTTGTGTCAGATCACCTTTTTCATCTCATATTCCTTTTCTCCATTGATAAGGTCAGGTGGGGGAAAAGGGAAGTTCAGGTTGTGTACATCATTTTTGTGATAGGGTGATAAGAGAGAAGTGTGGAACATGTTATGAATTTTCCAGGTACAAGAAAGGTGGAGTTTGTCAACAAGTGGAGATAGTACCTGGATGATGGTAAATGGACCTTCTCACTTGGAGGCAAACTTTGGATGGGAGATAAGGCATTTTAGGTTATGAGCTTCTAGCCAAACCTTGTCTTCTTTGCAAAAGAGAGTGAATTTACCATGAGAGCAAGCTTTCATGACTTGTCTAGCAAGCTCATGGGCAGCCAGAGCTTTGTCCCAAGTGGTAGAGAGGGTTTTTAGTCATTTTTTGACTGCTGGGAGGTTGGATTCAGCAATGACAGTGGGGAGGGGGCAAGGTTCAAAGCTATAGGTGAGGAAGAAAGGAGATTTGCTGGTGATGGAATGAGGGTGGTGGTTGTGGGCAAATTCAATGTAGGAGATCATCCTGGACCATGTGAAAGGGGAGTTGCTGCAGAAGATATGGAGATAAGTTTCAACTTCCTGGTTAACACATTCCATTTCTCCATTGAATTGAGGGTGGTAAGCTGTGGAGAGGAAAAGGTTGTATCCTAGAAGTCATCTGAGTTCTTTGGCAAAGGCAGAGGCAAATTGGGGACCACAGTTTGAGATGATTTTGTTGTAAAGGCCAAACTGAGTGTAAATGGAAAAAGAGGGAGGCAATCCCTTTGGTGGAGACATATTTCTTTGTAGGGCAGAGAATCACCCCCTTAGTAAGCCCATGGTCTACCATGACCAAAAGACTATTAAAGCCATTGGAGAGGAGAAGGTTGGTGATCAAGTCACAGGAAACCTGTTGGAAGGGGCAAGAGCAAGAAGAAGCGATAGGAGACAAAGGAGGGACTGTAGGGTGGGTGTTGGTCTTGGCTCACTGGCAGGAGGTGCATCCTTTGACATACTTCCATACAAACTGGGCAAGGCCAAGCCACCAGAACTCTGAGGCAACAAGTTGGTGAGTTTTCAGGTAACCAGGGTGGCCAGCAGTGAAATGATTGTGATGTTGTTTGATGACAGATTTTTAGAGTTCTGGGGGAACATAGGCACATCCTTGATAAGTGAGGATGCTGGCATCATACTGCCAATCAGAGAGGTGAGAGTGAAAGTGAGCAGGGACATTACCCATAGTGGCACAGAGTGTGTTGAGTACCAGGGGGTTGGAGGCTGAGGAGGATGCCAACTTTTCCTGGAGTACCATATCAATTACATTGATGAAAAGAGAGTTAGGTAAAAGGGTAACATTGTAGTTATCATTGTTGGTGGCAGGGAGGAGATCAGGATGGCAAGATAGGGCATCAGGGGCAGTGAGGGAAGTTTTGGGGACATGGGTGAGACAGAGGTCAAAGTCAGAGATATCAAGCAACCATCAAGCCTGTCAATGCTTGAGCTTCTGGGGTTGGTGGAAGTATGTCAGGTTCTTGTGATCAATGAAGACTTGAACCTGGAAAGGGGAGCCATGGAGGTACAGTAATGTTGCCATGCTTTAAGACCACAAATGATGGCAAGGAGTTCTTGGTCATAGATGTTGTAGTTTGGTTCTGTGGGAGAGAAGGATTGTGACGGGTAGGAGCAGGGATGCCAGTCGCCATTGGGGTTGGTTTGGAGAAGTACACCTCCTGAAGCATACTTAGAGGCATCAGTGGTGATGGCAAAAGAATGGGTGGGGTTGGGGAGATGAAAGATTGGTCAGGAGAGGAAAAGCTTCTTCAGCTTGTCAAAGGAATCCTGACAGGAAGGGGACTTCCAGGGTTGGTTTTTCTTGGTAAGGTCAAGGAGGGAATGGGCAATGTTGGAGTAGTTGGGTATGAAATGTTGATAGAAGTTGGCAAAACCAAGGAAAGAGCAGACATCCTTGACTTTAAAGGGGGTGGGCCATTTTTGAATACCATCAAGTTTGACTGGGTTTATGGCAAGCTCATCTGGGTGAACAATCATGTCCAAATACTCAACTTCCAAGGCAGCAAATTTGCACTTTTTGAGCTTCAGATGGAGGTCAAGTTCCTGCATACATTGTAGGACATGTTTAGTGCATTCCTTGTGGGTTTTGGCATCAGGGGAGAAGATGAGGAGGTCATCCATGTAGATGACAAGCCATCCTTCAGAAATCATGTCTTGCAAGGAGTCATTCATGAAATGTTGAAATGTGACCAGAGAGTTGCAGAGTTCAAAAAACATGACAGTGGGCTCAAAAAGATTTTTGTGGGTAATAAAGGCTGCTTTCCATTGATGCCTGTCTTTGATACAAATGTTGTTGTAACCCCAGTGAACATCGAATTTGGTGAAGACTTTGGCTCCTTTGAGTTTATCAACAAGGTTGGAGATGAGGAGGAGGGGGTAGGTGTCATGGATGGTGTGTTCATTGATGTATCAGTAATCCTGACAAGGGCAAAGGCCTCTATCCTTCTTTTGATGAAGAAGTGCTTGGCTTGGGGAGAGTTCAACAGGTGGATCTTGCCAGCTTTGAGATCTTCATTAAGGAAGGCTTCTGTCACAGCCTTTTTATTGGGGGAAAGGGGGTAGAGTTTGCTGATTTTCAGGGTGAAGGATTTGTTGAGGTTGATCTCATGATTGTAGGGTCAGCTAGGGGGAATGTGGTCGGTTACCTCTTTGAAGAAGACTGAGGTGAAGTTGGTGTATTTTGATGGAAGAACTGGCTTAAGTTTTGTCTTTTCAGCAGCCATGGCAAGCTCAGTGGCAGTGGTAAGTTTGGCAATGGTGACATTTGGGACAAAATGAAAGACATTGGATAATCTGTTGAATGACTCAGAAATTGTGGTTGCAGAGGAGGTGTTGTTGCTGAGTCTCCTTCTGCATATAGTTAAAGAGTTGTCCATCCCAGATGGTGTCAACATTAACATGACAAGGAGGTTGAGGGGTAGAGGTTGTAGAGGTTGAAAGGGAAGAGGGTTGGGTGTGTTTCTGGTAAAGGCAATCTGATTGATCAGATTCTAGAGGGATGGACAGCTCACAAGAGGTCTAGTCAATGGTGAGATTAACTTCTCTAAGCCAGGGAAGTCCAAGGATGACATTCTCTTTTCCACAGTTGAGGATGTAGAAGGTGACCTGGTGAGCCACTAATCTGATGTGAACAAAGAGAGAGGTGGTAAAGCAGATTTGACTGTTCTTGTTTGCAGATTGGTTGATGTTGTTGACAGTGGTGGGGGCAGGTAGTTTGGTTCCTGGGAGTTTGTGTTTTTGGACAAAGTCCCAGTTGATGCAAGAGATTTGTGCTCCAGGGTCAATCAGAGCATGAGTACCAATGGCTTTCAGATGCAAAGGTTCAACGATGTGAACAGGAATTTGCATAAACTGTTTGGTTATTGACAATACAAGTACAGATGTACAAAAAAAGGAGGATCATTGTATTGGGATATGCCCTCCATCTAAAAATCCTCACCTGGAATGGCAAAGGAGATCTGAGCCACAGTTTCTTCATCATCATTGTCCTTAACTTCTCTCAGCTGGGGAATTTCTTCAACCTTCCTAACCTTTTTCTCCAAAGTCTTCTTTGGCCTAGAGTTGTTGAAGGGGAAGGTGGGGCATTCACTGGAAAGATAACTAGTCTTTTGGAATTGGAAGCAGTGTCCTTTGGTTATGCAGTGGTGGTGTTCTTTGGAGGTAAGCTTGCTGATTTTGATGGCATCAACATCCATGGCATCAGGGTCCTTGGAGGAGTGAGAGGAAGTGAATGGATGATATATAGAGGAGCCTGACTTATTCCTCTTGGCAATATCTTTGGCTTTTCCCCATTGGGTGAGAAAGTGGATGGCCTTAAAATACCAGTCATCAATTTTGATGGGGATGGTGTCCATGGACATGATGCAACACATGAGGTGGACATGGAGGGCAGTGGAAAAATATCCAATAAGGACATTTTTGTTCATGATCTCGCTGATCTGGACTTTGTTGTGAAACTCCAAAATAAATGAAGTGAGTTCTAGGATGCCAGCATTGCCAGACATTTGTTGGGTGGAGAGGCAGGTGATAGCCAAGGCTCAAGTGTTGTGGTGTTCAAAGGTGGTTTTGAAAGACTTAATAAAGTTGTCAAATTTGTCAAAACCTATGGGTTGGTTGTTGGCTCCTGGGGCAAGGGCTGCTTTGCAAAATGAGGCCCAGGTAAGGATAGCTCCAGACTTCATGTATGAGAGGGCAAAGATGATTTTCTTTGCTTCAGCATTGTAGACTTCATTGTTGATGAGGAGGTAAGTTTGGACAGAGTCCAACCAGATGGTTACTTTAGTGTAATCACCATCAAAGGTGTTAGGGGAGCCGATGTGAAGTTCTACTGGTTTCAAAAGGATGATCATCATAGGAGGGGGTGCAAAAGGTGGGAGGGGTTAGGTAGAGGCGAAAGTGTGAACCAGAGAGGGAGGGGGAGGGGTGGGGTGAGGTGCTTGGAAGGGAAATAGAGGGGGGTGAAAAGCAGTTGGGGTGAGGAAGGGGGGCATGGGATTTCTAGGGATGTGAAGTGCCAAGGAAAGCTGGTGGGTGAGTTCAAGGTCCTCCTATTGCTCAGCAGCAGTGGAAAGCATGGTATCTGGATCTAGGTGGGATTGTTCAGAGGGAGAGGATGATGAGGATGAAGTTTCTAAGGGGAGTTCTACTGTGGTGAGCCTGTGCATACCACACAGAGCTTGTTTTCTGTGAGAAGGGGTTCTGGGAGGGATGGTGGAGGATCTATAACAATGATAGTCCTAGAATGTAGAGCTTAGTCCAGGTAGGAACAAGCATAAGTTCAAAGAACTAAAACATAGGGTCAAGGGTTCAAGGTAAAGACAAGGGACTTGCCATGCAGGGTCAAGGGTTCTTTCTGCTAGGACATATAGTAGGTGATTTGAGGGTAAGTCTGCCTACCAAAGAGGTAGCAGTGAGTTATGATGGAGTGAGTGAAAGGAACAAGGTAAGATTGAGCAGGATTAAGCTAGAGTACAAGAAACGAAATATCTAGGCTTATATACTGCACAATGAAAAGCCATAGAATGTTGTGAAACAACTATGACTAAGCAAAGAATGTTTGAAAGGAAGAAAAAGCAAAGATAACAAAGATAACAGTGTGCAGCAAACACATTGTATGTTCTAGAGCACTCTATCAAAATAGAAGTATTGGGTTAAGCTGATAATGACAAGTACAGATGACAAAGGAAAAAGAATAGGAGCAAATTGTAACAACTTCTTGATTGAGTTTTTTCTCTTGGTTCTTCCCTCAGAGTTCTAGGCAAGATAGACACATTTCACTTCCTTTCCTCCTTCTTGAGTACCTGCAACTTGTGTGCTTACACTAGTTATCTCATTCTTCACACTTTTGCTAATAACTGCACTTGAGTACAGCTCTGAGTGTTTCATTAGAACTTGATTACATCTTCCTCATCACAAGTAGTACCTGGAAGTAGTACAAGTACCCTTAATTCCTCTTGATACCTCACATGTGTTTGAGGCTGACAGTGCTTGCACAAAGTGTACTTGCATTTCTTTAACAGGAGCTCAGCTGGTTTGGATATAGGAGCCAGAGCAGAGTGGGAGAGAAGGATAGCTGAAGAAGAGCTTCCATGCCACCATCCAGCACTCATATGCAAGGTGGAAGAACTCCTCACCAACATGTTCAACAATCTTTTATTGGATGTCCCTTTGAAGAACAGAGGAGGATTGTTGTATCCAGAAGCTGAAATGGTTCAGAAGTTGCTGAATGGCAACCAGTTTTCCAACTACTTGAGAGAGTTTGTGCCTGATGAAGTAGTAGAGTTGACAAGGCAGGGCTTCAAAAAAGTGAGGCACTACAAGCACTGTGGAAACAGATACCACATCCCCACTCCCATACCTAAAAAAACACACAAATGACACCTTTATATTCCTGATATCTGGTACTTATGATATGATACCTATGACAAGTGGAATGGGATAGATACATGCTATCTCTGTCCTCAATCAGTACTATGAAAACCCTTGCATAAACCTTACTAAAATTTATGCAATACATACTTCATTTCATTTCCCAAAATGTTGGGACTCACACAAATCTCTGCTGAGCAATGGCAGCAAATGCTTGATGCTATGAACCACTATTCACAAAGGGTTCAGAAGCTCAAAAACCAAAGGATAGGGCTGGACCAACAGCTCACACAAGCCCAGATTGCCTTGCAGCAGGCAGTTAGTGATGGTCAAGAAGCTATACAAAGAACAAGAGAGCTGGTAGGGCTCCTTGGCTGGGTTGGTGTGATTGGCCCTGATGGACAACCCCAACCTGGTTTCTTCAACCAAGAATAAGGAGGAGGAGGTGCCAGTGCCTCTTCTTCAAAAGTGGAGGTGTTTTTGGATCTGGGACTATACAACAGTTTCCTGGCCAAATTTGAAAAATGGTGGACAAAGATAAAGGCTTGGTTGGATTGCAGCCCCAGGTAATTTATGACAAGAGATACTACCAGTGATCTAGAGCCACACAGCACCAATTGGGCCTACACTGTCCTTGCTTGCCTAAAAGGGACATGTGGTAGACATTATGCAGACATGGAGCTGACAAAGCTTGCCAACCAGACCTGTACCTTGATGGACTGGGACCAGTTGCAAATTGAGATAGAAGCAGTTTTTCAGCTACAATTACAAAAAGACTTTGCCTGAGATAAGCTGATGAAGCTAAAACAGGACAAAAGGGGGATTGTCAATTTCATAGCTGAATGGCTGAAATATTACCACATCACTGGTCTCAATAATGCCTCAGGGGTGTACCTGCTGGAAGGAGCAATCACCACTGAAATAAGACAAGAATTGTTCAAAGGGCACCATCAGATTATGGTGAAGTGCATTTTGAATGAAATCAAAACTATTGGCTTGCAGATTGAGGCCTTTAGCCAATTCCAAGAAGTGGGGAGTGCAAGCTCATCTATTCAAAAGACCACACAAGGTGCAGTGTGCATAAATGCCACCAACAAAAAAGGTGAGGCCAAAAAAGGCACTTGCTTCAATTGCAGGAAGGAGGGACACCTTTCCCATGATTGTACGAAATCCAAACTCAAGTGTTCTGAGTGTAAATTTTTGGATAATATCCACAAAGATAATTTTTTACACAAGAAGAGAAGTACTTGTGCCACAAAGATGAGCAACAATGAAGCCAAAGACAAAAATGAGAAAGCTAGGAGGCAATTGTCTGGTGTGAATAAGAAGCCCCAGAACAATGGACAAGGATCAGATCCCTTTGCTGCAATGCAGGGGATGAACTATGATGAAATGAAAGCTTATTTCTATGATATGAAGGATAATGAGTCCAAAAAGGAAAAAGGCAAAGTGAACTGAATGGTCAGGGTGTTCAGTTTATGGAGCATCAAAATTGCTCTGATTATCTAACTATTGAAGAATCCTTGGATGGAGGAGAATTTGATGATAGTTTTATTTCTTTCACTCATGATAGCCAATGCCAAGGGGTGACTCCTGTGGAGCATGGCTGGGGCTCTAAACCAGTGCTTAATTCCCCTTTACAAAAAGACAAAAAAATTGATGAAGAAGAATTCCCTGATGAAGTAGAAGCTTGATGTCTCCATATGAGATCTGAGATCCTGCTTGAGGTTAAAGTAGCCCAAGAAGGAAGCCAAGAGTTCAAGGAAGCAAATGTCCTACTAGACAGCAGTGTCAACTTTATTTTCATTGACAAAGTTTGGGCTGAGGAACAAGGTCTTACCATGCAACCCCTTCAATGCCCCATTCCCATTTTTAATGTTGACAGCACCAAGAACTCTGCTAGAAACATTATGCACTGCATTGATTTGGTAATTGACTACTTAGGACATCATGAGAAGATCATGGCAAAAGTAACTGACCTCAGAAAGAACTTGGTGATACTCAGGTACATGTGGCTGAAGAAACACAACCCTAAGATTAACTAGGAAATGGGTGACATCAAAATAACATATTACCCCCAAAGCTGCTATCTGCTGCAGGAATGATCAGTTTTCTTATGATGCTACATAATAAAAAAAACAATAATACTTGGAATGCTTACCACATTCATGTTGGGCAAAAAGTTGACCAAGACCTTGCTAAGCTAATGGATGCAAAGAAGGATCCCTGGGAATTGGTCCCCAAGTGTTATCACAAATATATTCATGTTTTCAGTGAAAAGGAGTCAGAGTACATGCTTATGTGCAAGTCCTGGGATCATGCTATAGATCTCAAAGGCTCATTTAAGCCTAAGAAGGGCAGGCTGATTCCCCTCTCTGTCATGGAACAAGAAGAGATTTCAACTTTTATAGATGATTAGTTACAAAAAGGGTACATATGCCCTTCTAAATCAGAAATGATGTTACTGGTGTTCTTCATACCTAAGAAGGATGGCAGGAAGCATATGGTACAGGATTACCACTACCTGAATGAGCACACAGTATGAAATAATTATCCATTACCTCTAATATCCCAGCCAGTGGATAGACTCAAAGGGGCCCAGAACTTCATCAAGATTGATCTGAGATGGGATTATGATAATGTTAGAGTTAAGGAGGGCGATGAATGGAAAGCAGTGTTTGTAACATATTGCAGTTTCTTCGAACCCCTCATTATGTTCTTTGGATCATACAACTCACCTGCAGCCTTTCAGATGATGAATGAAATCTTTACTGATATGGACAATTGTGTGGTGGTCTATATTGATAACATCATGATATTTATGAAATCAGATAATATAGAGGAGCACAACAAGATTGTGGAAGAAGTTCTTTGTCAGCTCACTGAGCATGATTTTTTTGCTAAAGCAGAAAAATCAACATTCCAGGTCTTGGAAGTAGAGTTCCTCAGGATGGTAGTATTTAAGGATGGAATTTGCATGGACGATTTCAAAGTAAAAGCTATATTGGAGTGGCCTACACCAAAGAATGTCCAAGGAGTCAGGAGCTTCTTGGGCTTGGCCAACTTTTATTGTTGCTTCATAGAAGGTTATGTACAAGTTGCAAGACCACTTAATGACCTTATGAAAAAGGACATGCCATTCACCTGGAGTGAAAAGGAGCAGATGGGATTTGACATGCTCATAGAAAGATTCACAATGGCACCCATTTTGGCATACCTGGATAATGATTGTGAATTCCAGCTGGAGACAGATGCCTTAGATTTCACTACAGGAGTTGTCTTATCTATGTGCAAGGATGACAAGTGGCATCCAGTTGCTTACTCCTCCTATTCTATGTCACCAGAGGAACATAATTATCCTGTCACCAACAATGAAAGTTGAGCATCATTCATGCCCTAGAGATTTGGAGACATTATCTTGAAGGTGCTAAGCATCAGTTTGAGATTTGAAATGATCACATGAATCTTCAATGGTTTATGCAGAGACAAGACCTCAATCATTGCTAAATGTGCTGGTTCCAGTATCTCTCATGTTTTAATTTCTTGTGGCTCCATAAGGCAGGAGCTACCATGGGAAAAGCTGATGTACTCTTTAGAAGGGAGGATCACACAGTCAGCATTGAAGAAGATAATAACGAAGTGCTTGTAATACTCCCAGAGAAAATCTGATCTGCAATCAAGATTGCTGATGATGGGGATGACATCACCTCCCATATTAAGAAAACTCTTGCTACACTTCAGAAAAGCAAGGTTTCTGAGCTGTGAAAAGAGCCAGCTCTTGAAGCAAAGGGCAGTCTCCTTACAGGGATAGTCAAATTTACATTCTAGATGATCTTTGAATGGAGGTCATTCATTTACATCATGACATACCCTTGATGGGTTATCCAGGACAGGAGAAGACTCTTGAACTGGTTTGATGATCTTCTTTCTGGCCCAAGATGACCACTCTCATTAAAGATTATATATCTCAGTACAACAAATGTACCTGATTTAAAGGTGGAAATACTGTGCCTGCTGAAAAGTTGAACTCTTTGGAGTTACCACACATGCTTTGGGTAGACATCAGCATGGATTTTATTACAGATTTACCCCTATCTAAAGGATTTGATGCAATCCTAGTGGTTGTTGATCAATTCTTAAAGGAGGTTGAATTCATTCCCTGTAACAAAACTATTTCAGCCTTAGAAATGACCAAACTTTATTTGTTTCACATATGTAAGGATCATAGCTTGCCAAGATCCATTATTAGTGATCATAGATTTCAATTTGCATCACAAGTTATAAAAGATCTATCTGCCCAATTGGACATTAAGCCAAAACTGTTCACCTTATTTCACCTACAGACTGATGGTCAGATGAAGAGGATTAACTGGAAGTTAGGCCAGTATTTGTCTCTATGTTTCCAAAAATGAAGTGGATTGGGCCAAATGGTTGCCCCTAGCACAATTCACTTACAACAACAAGGAGCAGAGTTCCACCAAATTTTCTTCTTTTTCTATTACCTGCTTTTATGCACCTCACATGGGAGTTGAACCTTGGGCTTCTTCATCAAAAGCCCCTTTGGCCAACAACATTGTTACGCGAAGCGTACCTCGAGTTGATCAAGACTATGTCAAAAGACTTACCAACGAGCAGGACACTCACGAAGAGGTACAACTCAGCTCGAAGGGATGAAGGACCACGCCGAAGAGGCGGACTGAGGGACTGAGAGACTGAAGGTGACTCAAGAATACACTAGATTGCGCAGATTGAGAATGAAGTACATCGTTGTAAACGAATGAACTATATACTCAACGACGTGTAAGCATAGAATGTCAGAGAAGGTAAAAGAACAAAGGACGCATCAGTGTCAAGTAAGTGGAAATGAGTAAAAGAGAACAAAAGACGTGTCAGCGTCAAGTAAGCATGAATGAGTAAAGATAAAGATGCGCAGCATCGAAAAGAAAAGATAGACCAACAATAAAGGTGTGCATGAGGCACTCTATCGAAGTTAAAGGAGGAAGGCGGAGGATATGAGCAAGACGTGGACAACTGTAACATTACCCCCCAACTAAGCCTTGAAGGCCCAGACCTCAAGATCAAGCCAAGTCCGTCAACGGAGGAGGAGGAAAAGATGCCGCAAACGCCTGGGAGGGAGTGGAGTTCTCAAATGGACAATCGGAGAAGATATGCCCTGCCTCGTCACAACAAGTACAAGTGCGAGTAGGACAAAAATGGTCAAAATGACCCCAACGAGAGCAGGCAGAACACTGGGTTTTGAAACAGAGATGAGTCGGATGTCCGGGGGCGAGGGTGCGACAAGAGGAGCAACAGTATTCTGAGCAGTTTTCTCGGTAATGTCCAGAGCGATGGCAATGATAACACGTGGTGGAGGCAGTCGCCAGAGGATGGGAGATAGGGGATATGAGAGTTTGTACTGCGGAGGAGAGAATGCGTCGGCCAGTAGAGCTGTGGAAGAATTGGATGTGGTCTCGATTGAGGGCAAGGACATGTTGATCAACGATGAAACCATCAGCGCAGAGGGAGGGGTCGTTGACACGATGATGAGGGATCAATTGGACAGAGGAGAGGCGAGAGGGAGGGCTGGAAAGGAAGGCAGAGGAGGTAACGGTGGGAATAGAAGTAATGGAATTGAGGTATCTATCCTGCGCATCATGAGGAAGAGAAAGGTAAATGCGGCGAAAGGTAGGATAAAGGGTAGTAGGGTCGAGTCGTTCAACAAAAACGTGAAAACCATGAAGATGAAGGATGGAGAGAATACGGTCCGGGAGACGATTAATCAAAAGACGAAGAGGAAGTCCAAAAGCCGCCAGAAGATCGGAAGGGGCAGCCTGGAAGTGATACGATTGTACTTTGGAGATATCAAGGAAGAGGCGTACGAGTTCCTGAGAGATTTCATCTTCCTCATAGAGGGGATCGGTCTCGAGGGCGTGAACAAGGGTAGGATCGGCGAGGATGGCGGCGTAGAGGGTGTAAACAGCGGAGGTGGGTAAGAAAGAAGGCTGCACTGGTCTGGATCATAGAGGAGAAGAAATTGAGAGTGGAGACGAAGAGGAGGAAGAGGAGCGAACAGACATTTCGAAGAAGACGAAGGATTGGGAGGATAAAGAAGTTTACAAAGAGGGAGAAATGGAAAACAACGAGGATCATACAAAGGGGTTTTTGTTCTTTTAGTAGTTTTTTATATGAACTGGGCAGTCGTCGAAGCGGCAAAAGTATTCGTGTTCAAGAAAATGGGAGGAAGATAAAGTGGGGTGGTGAAGAAGAAACCAACGTCAAGCCTTAGCGCGGGGGGAAAACAGTTGGGAGTATGCAATTTCGATGGGGATTGGGTCCATGCTATCATAGGGAATGAGTTCGTTTGTAATTGGAGAGAATACTCTTGGCATGTCGGAGATTACTTTCTGGTTCCCAGGTGTTTTCTGCTGCAGAGTATCCCTTCCATGTGGTCAGGTACTGATAGTGGCCTGGGGATCCCTTGTGTGCGAGAATGCCGTCAACTTCGTATTCCTCTTCTCCATCGATAATGTCAGGAGGTGGAGTGGGAAATGAAAGACCATGTGCATCAGTGGAGCGAAAGGGGGAGAGAAGGGTGGCATGGAAGACATCGTGAATTTTCCATGTGGAAGGCAACCGGAGGTGATACGATAGAGGGGATAGTACCTGAGAGATTTCGAAGGGACCAAGTCGCTTGGGTGCGAGTTTCCTAGAAGGGTAGGGAATGCGAAGGTTGGTAGCTTCTAACCATACCTTATCACCGACCTTCCAAGGGGAAAACTTCCGAGTGCAGTGTTGAGCCATGAGGCATCGTGCTGATTTGTGTGCTGCCAGGGCTTCTTTTCGAGATTCTTCCAGGGCGGCGAGGCGGGAGGATAGGGCTGGGATGAAAGTTCTTCCGAGAGGCAGGTAAGCGCGCAGGTCATAGCCCATCATGAGGGAGAAAGGGGATGTTTTCGTGGAGGAGTGGGGGGAGGAGTTGTGGTGAAATTCCGCAGAAGAGATGAATGAGGACCAGGAGTGAGGTTGATTTCCACAAAAGATGCGAAGATAGGTTTCGATTTCCTGGTTTGCGCGTTCAGTCTGTCCGTCAGTCTGAGGATGGTATGCAGTGGATAATCGAATGTCGTAGTGGAGCAGGCGAGCTAATTCTCGGGCAAAGGTGGATGCAAATTGGGGGCCTCGATCAGAGATAATAGAGTCGTGTAGGCCGAATCGCTTGAAGACGTTGTTGTAAAAGAGGAGGGCTACTCCTGCGGCATCGATGGTCTTCAAACATGGCATGAGAATTACCCCCTTCGAAAGGCTGTGGTCAACCACGACCAGCAGAGAATCAAAGCCAGAGGAAAGAGGGAGGTCGGTAATAAGGTCCATAGAAAGTTGGCGGAAAGGAAGAGAGGTGGACGATGGGATGGGGGAGAGGGGGGGGTTGTGGGGTGAGTGTTGACTTTGGATTGCTGGCAAAGGGCGCAGCCCGTGACGAAGTTGTGAACGAAAGTGGACAGTCCCAGCCACCAGAAGTCGCATTCCAGAAGAACCTTAGTTTGGAAGAAACCCATATGACCGGTGGTGGGGGAGGTGTGGAAGGAGTGAAGCAGAGCCAAGTGGGACACAGGGGGTACATAGAGTTGGCCGCAAAAGTACAGATGGCCGTTGTCGAACGACCAATCGGTGAGGGAAGAGCGGGGGAAGAGAGGGGAGTTGTTCTGTAGGGATTGGAGAGCCTGAATGACAAGAGGGTCGGAGGAAGAGGAACGGCGAATGTTATCAGCGAGGGTAAGGTCGAGGGCAGAGATGACGACCAGGTCAGGGAGAATGGAAGAGACATTGTCGAGGGAGGTGTCAACGTCAACATTACAGGACAGAGCATCCACAGGGGCCATACGAGAACCCGGAGTGACCTGCCAGACAATGTCAAAGTCCTGAAGAAGGAGAGACCAACGAGCCTGCCGACGAGAGAGCTTGCAAAGATCCTTTAGATACGAGAGGTTCTTGTGATCGGTGATGATGGTGACGGGATGGGAGGTGCCCTGGAGATATTGTCGCCACTCCTGAAGGGCTAAGATGACAGCGAGGAGTTCCCGATCATAAATGTCATAGTTTCGCTCAGCGGGGGTGAACGTCTGGGAAAAGTAGGCGCATGGGTGTGAGTCGCCATTGGCGTTGTTTTGGAGAAGAACAGCACCTGCAGCCAGGAGAGAGGCGTCTGACATGATGGTGAAGGGTTGGGAAACATCGGGAAAAGCGAGTACCGGAGAGGAGGAGAAGCGAGCTTTTAAGGAATCAAAAGCACGTTGTTGGAGAGGGGTCCAGAGCCAAGGCTCGTCCTTGCGAGTGAGGAGGGTGAGAGGGGCAACTAGGTTAGAGAAACCCGGGATGAATTTGCAATAAAAGTTCGCAAAGCCCAGGAAGGAACGAATGCCTTTGACTGAAGTAGGAGGTTTCCAGTCGGTGATGGCAGAGAGTTTCACGGGGTCCATGTGTATGCGTCCTTGGCCAATGATTAGGCCTAGGTATTCCATCTGGGGGGCGTCGAAGATGCATTTAGATAATTTTAACGATAAATTATGTTCATGAAGATGTTGGAGGACCCGTTTGGTATGGGTGTGGTGAAGTTCACGGTCGTTGTTTGTGTGGATACCAATATCGTCCATATAGATCTTCAGCCATTGCTCCACGATCATATCAGCAAAGATGTGATTCATGAAGGCTTGGAAGGTGGAGGGGGCATTGTTGAATCCGAAGAACATGACCGTTGGTTCGAAGAGACCTAAGGGTGTGATGAATGCTGCCTTCCATTGATCGTCTTCGCGTAAGCGAATGTTATTGTATCCCCAACAAACATCGAACTTGGTGAAGAGGGTAGAGTCCTTCATGTCATCAATGAGTTCCGAGATAAGGGGCAAAGGATAGGCGTTGCGGATGGTGTGGGAGTTGAGATACCGGTAATCTTGACACAGACGAAGGGTTCCGTCCTTCTTGGGTACGAAGAAGAATGGAGAGGCTTGAGGGGACCTTGACGGAATGATGCAGCCTGTCTTCAAATTTTCCTCGATGAACGTTTGGCAAGCTTCCTTTTCGGCGGGGTTGAGTGGGTATATTTTAGCGATTTTTGGAGTGAAGGATGGTTTGAGATTGATGGAGTGATCGAAAGGACGATGAGGGGGTAAAGTGCTGAACATTTTCTCGGAGAATACGTCCATATAGTCGGTACACCAGGAGGGAACCTGGACATCTTTTGGTAGATTCTGTTGTGCTAGTTGAGTCGACAATGTGATTTTTCCGAGGTGTTGGGGATAGGTCTCATCAACATCCTTCCAGGGCGGACGCTCACTAAGAGGTACCACAGCGTCCTGGAGAGTGAGGGTGTTGGCGGACCAGTCAATGATCGGGTTGCATTTCTTCAACCAAGTCATTCCTAAGATTATGTGGGAGGAGCCTAAGGATGTTACAAGGAAAGTGATTTTGTCGGAGAGGTTGGGGAAGATGACGTTAGTGATGATAGAGAAACGGATGGTCCCCTGGTGATTGGGGGTTCCATCCACGTTGTAGGTGGTGAGGGGCTGAGGAAGTTTCTGAATAGCTTTTTGAAGTTTGGGTACAAGGGAGACGTCGATGAAGTTGTTGGTAGCTCCACAGTCTACAAGGGTGGTGGTGGTAACGGTTTGTGACTCAGTTTGTAGGCGAACAGGAAGACGCAGGGTTCGTTCATTGGAAAGGCCTACTATTACAGTGTCGATGTCTAGGGAAGGGGACGTTATGGCTTCTTCCCTTACTGAAAACCTGGAGAGGAGTCATCTTTAGTTTCCTTGAAACAGAGTTTGAGCATTTGTAAAATCTCTCCTTCATCTTTTCCGGTGGTTCTAAGTTTGGAAACGTAGGTATCAAGGGTGGAGGGTTGCTTCGGGGAAGGAGCAGGGGAAGTAGTGGTGGGGGTAGTGTCAGTGGTTTGGATACATTGTTGGGAAGAGCGAGAGGGTTTCGAAGTAAAGGTTTTACACTGTGGAGTGTTGTGTTCTTTTTGTCGGCAGCGGAGACAAAGTCCTTCTCTAAAGCAACGAGCATGTTCTGCTGGAGTAAGTTTCGAGATGCGGATGGCATCTACGTCCATGGCGTTGGGGTCTGTGGTGGGGGTGTGAGAGAATGAAGAAGGAGTGCGATGTCCTCGTTTAAGGGCTGCGATGCGGGCTTTCTGGGCGTGGAAGGTCTTGGCCTTTTCAATCCATTCTTTGATGGTGGTGGGGACGGTTGTCATAGAGAGAATCATGATGGACAATTGTTGGTCTAGTCCAAGAGAGAACTGGTCGATGAGAGTAGTGTCGTCGGTGATGGCAGCTCTGGCTGCGAGGTTTTGGAAGTCGGTGATGTATTTCTGGAAACCGTCGTCGGTTTCTCCGTTGGATCCTCACATGGATTTCTGTACGAGTTTGGATAGTTCAAGATGGGCGGTGGCTTTGGTGTCAAAGGGGTAGAAGGTGGACTCGAAGTTTTCGGTGAACTTAGCAAAGGTTTTGTCTGGGAAGGTGTTGTCTGCCATGCGATCATACCACATTTCCAAGAAGGAGATGCCGTGTCCTTTGCTCATCTTATTGAGGGTGGTCATGATTTTAGCTTTGTCTGTGGCATACAAAGTTTTGTTTATCTTGAAGTAGGCCTTCATGGCCTTAATCCATCAGATGGCATCGGAGGGATCACCAGAGAAATCTGCTGGGAGGGCTGCCTTAAGTTCCGTCATGGTGTGGGTGGTCTGGGTGTTAGCTGGGGTGTGGACGATGAGAGGGGCTGTTTGGGATGATGGGATCTGTGGGAGGACTGGGCTAAGAGTGATGGGGGATCCTAAGAGGGTGCTAGGGCGTTGTGGCTGAGGCTGTGTGGAGATGGTATCGTGAGACGATGAGAATGCTGGGGTACGAAGTGGGGAGGTCACTGGGTTAGGAACGTTTCGTCCTGCTAGGCGATGACATCGCCGAAGTTCTACGGTGGAGAGGATGGGCTCCTCGTCTGAGGAGTCATCACTGGGGGCTCTGATGCTGTGAATGATGAACTGGGGTGGGTCCTACTCCATAATAGGAGGGACAGGGGAGATTCTCGATCTTTTGTTACGCGAAGTGTACCTCGAGTTGATCAAGACTATGTCAAAAGACTTACCAATGAGCAGGACACTCATGAAGAGGTACAACTCAGCTCGAAGGGACAAAGGACCACACCGAAGAGGCGGACTGAGGGACTGAGAGACTGAAGGTGACTCAAGAATATGCTAGATTGCACAGATCGAGAATGAAGTACATCGTTGTAAACGAATGGACTATATACTCAACGACACGTAAGCATAGAATGTCAGAGAAGGTAAAAGAACAAAGGACGCGTCAGCGTCAAGTAAGTGGAAATGAGTAAAAGAGAACAAAGGACGCATCAGCGTCAAGTAAGCGTGAATGAGTAAAGATAAAGATGCGCAGCATCGAAAAGAAAAGATAGACTAACAATAAAGGTGTGCATGAGGCACTCTATCGAAGTTAAAGGAGGAAGGCGGAGGATATGAGCAAGACGTGGACAACCGTAACAAACATAATGGATTGGCTTGCCAAAGTTTATGAAAACCTTCATTCAGCTCAGGACTGAATGAAAAAGTATGGGGATCAGAAGTGATCCAATACCCCTGCTTATGCAATAGGTGATTGCATATGGCTATCTACCAAGAATTTGAAATTACCTCAGAAATCACAAATATTTATGAAATGCTGGATTGGACCTTATGAAATCATAAAGCTTATGGGTTCCAATGTGGTCAAGCTGCACTTACCACCTTTTATAAGGATTCATCCTCTTATTAATGTTTCACACCTTAAGCAATATTGGGAAAGACTGTCCAGGTAGACTGCATCTTGCCCTGGTCCTGCTCTCATCACCAAAGACAAGGACATTGAGTATGAAGTTGAATATATTGTTGAGTCATGGTGGAAAGGCCATTGCTTGGAGTATTTAGTACACTGGACTGGTTACAATGACTTAGAACACACCTGGGAGCTGGCCAGCAACCTTGCTCATGCCAAAGAGGCAACTAACAAGTTTCACACTTCTCACCCCTTTGCATCATGAAAGTTGCAAATGGGTTACATTGATTTTTGTGGACTTTTCTTTCCTTATGAGAACTTCATGGAACCTTCATGGATCTTCTTTGATCACCTGGAAGTCAATCTTTAGGAAGGGGATAGTATTATAGATGTACATTTTTTGCTTTTTCTATACCTCTTTTTTTTCCTTTTCTTTTTCTGTTTTTGGCTCCTGATGGGGTGTATGTGTCAGCAACAGCTGGCATCTAAGCATATGTTTATCTTTTGCTTATGGGTATATGGACCCATTTGATCCTTTCACTTCTTCATGGACTCACAGACCAGGTTTCACTTTTGATCTTTCCTTCATGGACATTGCATATGTCACAA
>JBBPMV010000246.1:0-21972 GCA_038090495.1 Heimioporus retisporus | reverse complement strand
TCTTTAGGAAATTTGTTACAAGTATTTACTCGTCCAGTAGGTGATGCGGATTTCACCTGGACCAGCCAGTACGGTAAAGTGGTTCGGTTCGCTGGCATACTTGGAGTAAGTCCGCTAGCTGAGCTAAGGATACAACTATTTTTCATCGGACTTTCAGAGGGAACACCTGATGGTTTCAGATCCGAAGGCTTTACAGAGAATGTTGAACACAGATGCATACTCTTATCCCGTCCCCAATACATATCGTGCCATGTTTAGACTGTGGAACGGGTACGGGGTCTTTTCGGCCGATGGTGGTCAAATCCCTCCATTCTGTTCGTCAGCTAATATCATGTAGGTGATGACCATAAACGTCACCGAAACGTAATGCTTCCGGGCTTTGGTCAGAAAGAAGCCAACGAATTTCTTCCGATCTTCAAAGATTGCGCTGAGCAATTATGTATGAGATGGTTGGAAATAGTTCAGAACGCTGACTGTCAGGCTGTTACCATCGACGTTTTATCTTGGCTTTCTCGGACGACATTGGATATAATCGGTCAAGGTGGGAGCCTGATCCCGTCCTCGATGGAGAAGTGTCTGTTGTTCACTGACACCCCCCCAGCTGCATTTGATGTGAAATTTGATTGTCTCCAAAATGATTCGCACTACCTTGCAAAAAAATATGAAAATTTCCTGTGAGTATTCCTGTTATTTCTCCCGTCCACCCCTAACCTTACTGCAGTGGCGATATATTTGGCCTCCCTTCACCAGCGCAACTTTTCACCCAATCGGTGATGCTGTACATTCCGATGCAAATACTCGATTGGGTTGCTGATCATGTTTTCCACCCTCGTATGACGAGGGCACGTGATCTAAAGGAGACGATAATGACTGTCGCAAAGGGTATGATTGAGGAAAAGGCAGATACGCTGCTGGAAGGAAAGGGCAGTCGAGACATTCTCAGTTTGCTCGGTTTGTTACATCTATTTTGCTCATGTGCAGTTGCCCTGATCATTAGTGACCCTCGCAGTCAAAGCCAATATGGATGAAAGTGCAAAGAACAGACTGACCGATGAAGAGGTGTTTGCGCAAATCGCGTCAGTAGTTCATTCGTTTCACGTTAATCGAGTTTGTGTTTGAATCGAAACATATAGTTCAATTTTGATAGCAGGTCATGAAACAACAGGAAACTCATTGTCGTGGATCTTACTCGAGCTTGCGAAGAATCCCATAGCACAGTCAAGGCTGCGAAAGGAGATAAGTGAAGTGCAAGCGGCGATTCAAGCGCGGGATGATCCAACTCTGAGGGTCGCGGATTTAAACTCTATGCCTTATCTCAATGCTATCCTCAAGGTGCTGTTCCATTCTCATTTTGATATCCTCTTTGCTCATTTTTAGCATAGGAAGGATTGAGATATCATGCCGTGGCCCCTCATTCTCACCGCATCGCTGGTCACGATGATGTGCTTCCGCTCTCTAAGCCAATCCTGTCCACATCCGGTGAAATGATCAAGGAAGTACTTGTTCCACGAGGCACCCCGATCGTGGTATCCATTGCTGCCTTCAATCGGTAGGTTGTGCAATCACATCCGTGATCCGTCCCTCTAGATGATGCGATGTGATATAACAGCGACAAAGACTTTTGGGGAGATGATGCTCATGAATTCAAGCCAGAACGCTGGCTGGACGGCAGGATGGATGAGAAGGAATCGCCTGGCGTTGGTGTTTACTCGAAGTTGTACGTCACTTCGCAGCCCGTGTCTGGACGTACGAATCTCACATCCATCCAGACTGACCTTCCTTAGTGGCACTCGGGCGTGCTTGGGATGGCGCTTCGTGTACGGCTTTATGTCCTGCTTTCATTCGGACATCGCTAATGAAAACAAATTTAAACACAGCATCCTTGAGATGCAGATGGTCCTGTTCGAATTGATAGGACAATACGAGCTGGGCATGACGGACAAAGCGGAACGGCTTCTCAGGATACCTGTGCTCGTTATGGCACCAATGGTCGAAGGCGAACTGGATCGCGGTGTTCAGATGCCATTGACAGTATCGTTAGCCCCTCGAGATGCTGACTGAATGGAATTCAAGGTGTACTTTGGCTATGAATACATCTTTGGTGATTTCATGTACATCATAATTTCGTTTCATCCATGACAGCGAGGTCCAAGTGATGAGGTGAGTGGGGTTTGAAGCAAGCGGGAATTAACTAGCCTTGTGATGTGGCATACACGCGAGCACAGATAGCCAGTGGACAACTTGTCTACACGTCAACATCCGTCTTGCCTCCACATCAATGACATGACCTGCCACGTACGCCCATGCTCTACTTTCGGCCATTTGGGACGATTTAATTGGCTTGCATGGCAGTCACGTTTGGCTGGTCCATTGACGAGATCGAAGGTGAGGTCATCGCCCTTGTTCAGACCTAGGTACCCGTCGATCATTGGAACAAGGTGACTGCCAAGACAAGGATACCATGTACAACTCTCTAGATTTTAAATGCAAACAGGTTGGACCACCATGCTGAACTATTTGAAAGTGCGATTATGAGTGCCTCGGGCATTCGAAGCATTGATTCGTAAATTGTTATTACATGTGTGATTGAGTCTATGCTTGTGGGTTGGGGACTCCAAGTCATGATGAGACCGAGCCCAGACCCTGCTCGAGTTCTTGGTGACCAGGCAATTTGAATTGACATTGTCTGAAATATTTGTTCTCTAGCACTTATTGTTGTAGTTTGAGCATGTCTTTCCTTGTTGGTGTTGGGCTTGGGAGGGAGAATGACCATGGTGGTGAACCATGGTATGGACGATCATCTGCCAGCTGGTCTTGTCTGATTTAGGTCATTCAGCAGTGTTGGCTTTCTTGATATCCCTTCCTGCCTTCCCCTTCATGTCACTCCTTGTCAACATCTATAACAATCCCACCATTGGCCTGCATATTACATCCAGTATTCAACCCTTACAGAATGGCACCCAGATTGGGAGGGTTCCCCAAAGTATGGTAGCCCTGAGCCTTGGTGTATAAATTATGCTTTCTCACTGTTGTGATGCCTCATCAACATGGCTCCTACCAGTCCATACTTCTTTTCTCTTGGTTGTACTGTGCACTGACCAGTGGCCTGTGGGGCACTCATTGCCAACAGTTTCACCTTAACTGTCCTCAGGATTTCAAGCACTTGCTCAATGGATTGGGACTCAGCTACTGACACAATCTCCAGGAGATTGATGATGCCAACCATCCTTGCCAATATCCTTTTCTCTGCCAGATTGTGGTTCATCCTGGGATTTTGGGACATGATGTGCATGACATGACCACAGACTCTGGGATGTGCTGCTCAGGCAGTGTATACATATGTATGTATATTTTTATGTACAGTACATGGCTACATGCATGTGTCCAGACAATGTTAGGAGAACACCCATGTCTCTGCTTCATAAGTATTTACATTCATGTAACATCTATCCTTTGAAGCATACTCTCTTCCAATTTATTCCATCAAATGTTTTTACTTGCTGTATACATAGATACTGTAATATTAGATTTCAAACATGTTGGAATCCCATGTAAGCCATTTACAAGACCATATTGTACATATGTACTGTATGTGTGTGCTAATAAATGGATATGATGACAATCATACAGCATGAATGATTTCATATGTGATACATTGGAAACTAAAAAGCAGAAACCTTCTGTTACTATAGCCAAAGGGAACAGGGTCTAGACTGCAAAACTGACTCAGCATTGAAACATTAATCTATTTGATTACTCACAGATTAAATAATGCATGACCACATCTGTGATAAGCTTTATTCTTGCCTGTCTGTCTGCTGCAAGATAGTTATCATAGAGCACTTCAAGTTCATTGGCCACTTGAACAGATGTGCCAGATATGTAGTACTTTTCTACAGCCACCTTGAATGGCTCAGGAACCTTGTCTTGAACAAGAAAAAAGGAGTGGTAAAGAATAAGTAAAAAGCCTATAAAAATATAAAAATAGTTCAAATATAAGTTTGAATAACATGCCTATCCCTTGTTGAAGGAGATCTTTCCATGCCTGCCCCTTTGATGTAGCCTAAAGAATGTCTACTCAGATATTGATCAGATTATTATGTAATTACACAAATATACCACAAGAGAGGCATGCATGCTAGATGTTGAGATCTATGAAATAATGGGCTTTAGTAGGAACACATGAATAATTACATTATAGATGCCCACCTTCTGTGAGTGCTCAGTTTGCAAAATCTAAATCATATGAGCTATCCAAGCTCATAGATGAATAGAGCAGACTGACTGTCTAATACAAGGATAAATTATGTATTTGAAACAGAATGAAGAAAAAAAGACTTACTCTCTAAATGAAGATAATGTGCAAATCTTAGAAATACAATATTTGTGTCAAAATTTTTGCTTACATCCTAAATTAAAACAAGAAGCATTAACAATATCACAGAATCAAAGTGCAACTTACCAGCTAAGCAAAATCATAAGGGTAAACAAATACAATTGTTAGTTATAAATAAACAGGATCATGGTTCACACCACATGCTTGCTGCATGTAAAGAAGCAGTGAGATTGACATTTGTTTCTAATCACAAAACACTCACCAGCTATGCATGAAAAAACCACTTACTGCCTATGAATGAAAGAGCAACAAAAAAGGGTCATGAGATAAATACTCATTTCTGATGTACATTGGCACTTACATCCTGTAAATGGAAGAGCAGTAGAAAAAGGGCCATGAGATAAATTCTTATTTTGGATGTGCATTAGATCACTTACAAGCTACGAATAAAAAGCAGCAGAAAAAGGGTTATGGAATAAATCCTCATTTCCTGTGTACATCAGACCACTTACTTGCTATGAGTAGAAGAGTGGCAGAAAAAGGGCTGTAAGATAAATCCCCATTTCTGATCACATTAGACAACTTACTTGCTATGAATGGAAGAGCAGTGAAAAGAAAGCCATGAGATCATTCCTCATTTCTGATCACATCAGAGCACTTACATACTATGGGTGGAAGAGCAGCAGAAAAAGGGCCAAGAGATCAATCCTCATTTCTGAAGCACATAAGACAACTTACTTGCTATGAATGGAAAGTCATGAGATATATAAATTCTCATTTCTAATGGAGATGAGATCACTCACTTCCTATGAATGGAAGTCATGAGATAAATCCTTATTTCTGATGTACATTGGACCACTTACTTGCTATGAATGGAAGAGCACCAGAGAAATGGCTGTGAGAAAATGAACAATTCTGGCATGCATCAGACCATTTACCTCCTATATCAAAAATGGTATTTTATATTGAATCTTTAATTTTAATTATCCACAGCATTTTACACACCTATGCAAAATATTCAATTTCCCACCCACCACTGTGGATTTCACTATAAAATCATACCTTTGTGTGTGGAAACCAACTAGCAATTGCATTCATTATGTTGTGGTCCCCTTCTACAGTAGCATTCATGACATCAACACATTTTTCCAAAGCACTGAATAGATTATTTCATAAATCTATTGTATTATGATGTTGTTACTCACTGTTCAATGGCATATTTGATGCAGAGCAATATATTTTTTTCCTGTGCTGACACCAGCAACATCTTCAACAACTCATTATCCAATGTAGCTGCTGTTTTTTCCAATAATGTGTTGCATCCCAGATCACTGGTATCCATATCTGAAATATGCTTGGTGGTATAGAAGTAGAAATAATAGGACATGTATAGTCACCTTGTAGCAGTACTGATGCCTTGGGTGGAAATGCCATCTTACATAGATCACTCCAAATGTTTCTCTTCTGAAATATCTCTTGGGCACCAGCCTCTAATCTTTTCTGCCTTTCATCTTCAGGCAAAAGTATGTATTCATTTTGAAATGCCTGTGTTAAAAGGGTATCAAATTTAGTGAATAACACAATTACTGGGACTATCAACCAAGTCATCAACACATACATGCAACCTCCACAATGGCATTCTTACCATCTTTGGGGTCATATTCACCAAAGAACCTTTCCTCTGCAGCTGTGATGGCACAATGCAATTGATCCATAGGAATGCAATACCTACATCCATTAGTACAAATTTGGATCATAAGTATTCATCATCACCATATAGCATGAACTTGCTCTTTCAACTTGTTAGTGACAGAGTGCTCTGTGAGGAAGTTTTTCATTTTTTGCAGTTCCTCTTCATCTCCAGGCTCAAACCCAGGTGAGTCGTGGAAAACAAACTTTGGGTTGCTTTTGAAAACCATCTCATGGTTGATATCATGCAATCCACGCTGTGGATAACATGTGTTACCATGACTCTATTGCATATATGCAATACCTCACCTCTCTTGTTGCTGCAATTGTCTGATTGACCTGACAATACATGGATACATCAATCAAGTTAATATCTCTGGAGTGCATCTTAATGGACATTAGTACCTTATTTCCCTTATAGTCATAGATCTCTGGGTGTTCTGTGGAGTTGCAAATCTTTTGAAGGATGGTTGTTTTCCCAGCATTTGCCCTTCCAATGATTAGAATCCTAAACCGACCAAATTTCTCCATGAGGTCTTTGTCAGTGTCTTGCATGATATGGGAAATATCAGCATTCCTTCTTGGTTCTTGCATGGGAATCAGGTTGTGAGAGCATCAAAAATACAACATCCATACCTGGCACATCAACATCAGGATCACTGGACAGAGACTGAGTAACCGGGCCTTCAATATCATCAGCAGAAAGTAGGAACAGATTACTAGTACCCATACCATGCTGCATGTGTTCAAACTCCTGCAGATCAGCAAGTCCCTGAGATATAGACTCTTCATTAAGCTAAAAACAATCTTTGAGTTGCATGTAAATGTAGGACAAGTAACTTTACTGACAGTGTCCATGGTAGGTAATTTGACTGTTTCCTTAGTACGGCTGGGCTGTGAGCCCAGACCACCGGGATCTGTGGGATCGTGGGATCGAGCGGGCTGAGCGCCCATGTCATTGACGACAACGCGAGGTTGGGTAGAGTCGGATTCCTGAGCCGGCGCACGACTAGCCACCCTATCAGCGACATCAGGAGTGCGTAAGATGTCAGTGGTATCCTGAGCACGGTGCCGCGAGCCAAAGAGGCGAGAGATGGCGCTCGGTTGAGCACTAGAGTTGTCGGAACTATGGGAAGGCGCTGGGGAGACACTTCTGGAGATACGAGACCGAAGATTTCTGATTTTCTCCTTGAAACCCATCATTGCGAAATCGAGCTACTATAAGCTGAGGGGTGGATGAGCACCGATGGTTTCTCGAGTGATGGAACGGTGCGAGACGCCTCACGTTGAGCCGAACATGCTGTATAGAATTATTTCCACGGTCACCTCACAGCACCTGCAAACCAGTCTTCACCCGGTCATGGCCCTCAGTTTCTGTGGCATGGTTGGATATCGAAGATGCAGCTAATTTCAACAGTTACAATTGCAGCCACTATTGGATACGCATCGAAATTCAACTTGTTTCTCTTGCTACTTCCTCAGGTCCCTTTCATTCAGTTGCTGAAGGAGGCATCAGGTTTAAACGACAGGGAGTGTCATGCGTCGATCTGGGTGGAACCCTTCATGACAGCTGTTCGAACATACCATCAGCTATATATCCAACGTGTCTGCGTACGCTCTCCCTGCATGTGAATTATTCGCCAGGTCGGGGGGAGGGTATATTATTGATGGAGGACATCTCATCAACAATCTTTCACCCTTTACAGTTGACCAAAGTGAGTTACTATCTAGCATACACATCTTTGGACAACACAGTGCTAATTCCATCGATATCTCGCCTCGGTGTCTTCCCAGCCCATCCACCGACGTTGGTGTGGAACGATTATGTCCACCAGAGTGGCACCAGCAAACCACCAGGCAGCTCCTATGCAGCCATGCACCCATCTACCGGAATAGGAATTCACGGAGCCAAAAAGGCCCCCGATGCGAACGGTTTGCACCAAGACGATAAGGAGGGCGTCGTTGAACGGAGTGGTACAGGTTAGGTCTAAACGCAGGCAGAAGCTCGTAGATTCCTGTTCATCGATATGCTCTGCTCTGACCTGCCCGCTACATACCAGTCTACTAGCCCCACTCAAGAAGTGAAAAGAGTTAAATACTCACGATCACTTGCAATAAAGAAATCTTTGGTGATTTCTTGTTGACTTTGTCGCATGATTGTACAACGAATGGGCAGCCTTGCCTGTTGCCGCATCCGTAACGGGCAAGTGCGGAGTCTTTGTATCTCGAGTGTGTTTGGCTGACGATCGATGCGCAACAGACAGGCTGAACATGGTTTTCGCTATGTTCACCCCACGTGGCTGTCGGGGAACTCGAAACCATGGTGATCCACCCCAGCTCGCAAAGATCCAGAGTCTGTCGGCAACGTCTTGCACGCAAGGTCGTTGCAAGCACTCTTTTGGTGAGATGGAACTCATTGAGCAACGCAATTATGCGCACACTGCCTCATACATGCACGCTGCTAGAGCGTGCCAAGCCTGATATCGCCGAGACTCCAAGAAGCTAAGCCTCGAATGGGAATCTGTCTATCCAAATACAATTTCGGCATGACCCTCCTCCATTTTGGACAAGGCAACTATGAAAAGGTGGCCACGCTCTACTTGCAGTGCCCTCCACCGAATCGGCGAGGTCCGTCTTTCGTCCGTCTGCGCACATAAACTCACCACCCAGCTCGTCGCACTGGGGGACATTTCTATCCACGCCTCTTTCTGCGCCCTCGCCAGATTCTCCTACGACCATCAAATCCCAGCTGCTCCGGAACCCTGTCTTTCCCGCCTACATCAAACAAGAGCCTCACCAGGGACAATATACACAAAAGTAAATTCAAGCCAGTGCCATCTACCCAAGGCGGTCGTATTTTCTTCATGTTGGGCTCCTGAGATCCGGTCAGAAAAGGGCATGGGATGATCGAGGACAAGAGCCTCATCGTACCAATCGCTCCCGATCGTCGAGTGCTGTTGCCACCTCAAAGTCATGGGGGACGTTCAAGGAGGCGTTTCATCAAAGTCTGCAAAACACGATCATGAACCGCCGTCGATCACGTAATCGATTAAGATCCCCGCCAGGAGGCTAAGCAATGCAGAATGGGATAGAGATGACGCGGACATTCGACAGACGAATGTGCAGCTCGGAAATAACTGTTTCGAGCACATGTAACGGACACTGAAAAAATCAAGAGCGCTTACATCAATCCCGGAGGTAACTGGGTCCGTTGTACCCATCTTTGGCGAGATCGTAAGCCCCGCGGGAGTACTAGTTTTGTCTCTGTGAGGATGTCACGAGAACAATAGAACAAAACCTAAGCGCCCTCGAAAAAAAAACTCGACGCGCCGACTGAGCTTTCAGAACATTCAGATTTCTAAGTCACATGTACGTGCTCCCACAGTGCTGGAAGGGGGCATTACGTAAAAATCATTTCCCTGCTTGCACTCGTGACGCGTATCGCAACATCGTCGCCAGCAATAGCTTCGATTTAGCCGTCTTCGCCTATTACGAGGGCGCAGGTCCAGTACTGATAGCGGCTTCGACGAGCTCTAGGATGTGTTTTCAGATGACAGGTCTGTACAGTCTTTTCCGCTCCCGAACCCGCGCAGATTGTCTCCAGGAGATTCTCTCAGTCACAATAGCAAAATTCACACCACGTCACCAAATTCTTGCACTAGCGTCGTCATCAATGCCTGCAACGAGGTCTGTCTTCTCTTTCCACCTCCAGTCCGACGTACCCCCCCTCCCTGATAACAGAGTGTGTCAAAGCTGCATCCGACGTGAAATGCTTAGCTCACTATCAAAAACCACGCAAGTTGATAATTATCGCCCCTACGGGCACCAAGCATACACCCCCATCGGAGCTCCCAATATCGCCATGGGATGGGTCCCGCCCGTACCCTCCATGGCAACGAGACCTCCGACCAAAGCCACTCAACCACGGGTATTTCTTTCGTTTGCTAATAGCTGCTACCGGAGGACCTGATCTCCTGGCGTAGTTGATTGTGTATCCTTGACCCGCGTTGTTGAAGGTCACACCACGGGTCATTGATATTTCTGCTTCGGAGCATCGCTCTACCATGTTACGAAGCGATTCAAGCATGGTCTGGTCCCCACCCTCGTGCACAGAAATTTGATTTACATCCGACGACTCGCTACAGCGTGACCGTGATCGTGATGTGGCTCGGGGTTATGACGATGCTAACAGGGAGACAGAGTTCGGATGAAAGAGGGGTGAGTATCTGGTCGGAGGACAGAAACGCATCATAGCAGATTAGATCATTGTGCCCCATACGACTTGGTGGAAACGTCTACTTTGAATCCACATCATTGTCTTGTCCTGCATGGAATCCCATGGATACAGGGCCCACTCCTGCTGTACTTCACCCCTTCCCCCCATGACCGTCGTGTTATATCTCACCTCCGCCCATACCCAGCGTGCTCATCAATACAGGCACGCTACCAAAGAGCACATTTGCGATGCATGGTGGCCCTCGTATGCATGTACTTGTCTTATTCTCGTCATCGTGCTGCAACACATCTCTCCAACACAATGCAACCATCCCACGTCCATTTATTCGTCCTAACACCAAAGTTATCATCCAGCTGATCATGCACGCAGTCGCTACAAACCTTCCGTGGGAGCCAGGACACACTGGCCCCGGCAAGATTCATCTTGCGCGCCATGTCCCACCATCCCCGCCATATCACCCGCTTCCTCTCCCTCAACGCCCTACTCCGTCGGATCCTATACCCATCCTCAAACATCTGCTGTGCCTCTTCCAAACACGACCTGGCCATCTCCGAGAAACAGAACCCGGCAAAAAATATCCCCGAGCAGACAGAGATCGGTGTAAAACCCGAGCACGCCTGACTTCCACCATGAGTGGGAGGTAGGTCGAGTTGAGTAGAGTCCAACGACCATGCCAGATGCGGAAAAAGGTATGATCCCTCCTGGAGCGACGCAGGATGATGCATGAGTGTATTGGACACACACGCAATGGCTTTGTCGACGATGCGGCAGGCTCATGGCACGGGTTTGGTGAGCCTCGCACCACAAACATGGGCATAATTCAAAGAATCACTCAGTGCAAAACGACCGACTGCAATCTAGAGCATCGGATCAAGTCACTCCTCAAAGGTGATCGAATCGGCGAACTCGATGCTTTGCAAAATGGGTGCATGAAGGACGTTGAGCTGGAGAACGAAGATGGTTAGCACCATGTCAACACTAGGTTTTGTACCTTGCCTTGCACTCGACTTGTTCCGAGGTCGCAGTGGCCTACATGCGTACCAGTAGCATGCATGCTCTCCTTTCATACCAAAATAGGTGTTGTTCGGATGGGACTGTCAACGTAGTGCACGCTAACCTCTGTGGGGCATCAATCCGACACAGGATTCGGAGAGGAATACCCGTAACGTGAGCTATAGTCCAGCAGGAACCAGACTCAATCCGGCCATCCACCACCAACCGTAGTTGACGTTTTCAAACCCAGCACGGATGCCACAGGGATCATGTCGACGATAAGGATGAGCATTTGACTACGAAGACATGTCAGAAAAAGTTCTTGGATTTAGAAGGGGGCAATACACTGTGTGAGCCCCACGTCAAATCCTATCAATAAATGGCCTCCGATCTGAGTGTGTATGAGGTACGAGACCCAAGGGAAATTGTGCGGCATACCATGCTCCACACGGTGAGATACAGCTTGTCCGTGGCGCCACCAATGAAGGTGATATCAGTGATGGCTAGAAGAGGTCAACGACCGGACCAATCTATCATTGCTCTCACAGCGAGTCCGCAGAGGAGAGCGCCCGAGAGTTGTCGCAGAAGCAACAGAATGCTGTAACAACCAAGCTCGGGGTTACATGGATCCCCGGTCTCCAAAGCCTCACCTTTTGGCCATTCGACAGTTTACTTGGTCCGAGATCGCATTGGTATCACAGCCTAAGGGTATAAAAAATCGTCAGCGAGGGACTTTTAAAATTGTGGAGGAACATGCACCAAAGGGCAAGCCTGAGACGGTACACAGCAGACAAGGAGCTAGACTAATTATGTTGTCCACCCCTCGCCATCGCCACATGCTAAGCAATTTCTATTAAACCGCTCTGATGATCGAGATCCACTGGATGGATTTTGCCAGTAGTACGATGCGCAAATATTATGCGTGAACAGGCTGAGATCCTGAGGAATGAGCGGGGTAGTCGTTCTAGGAGACCATTGGGCGGTTTCCAAGTCAGGCTTGACTGCCGCGGGATGAGATCCGTACTCAGCTTCTGGAGTACCGAGTGTGAGATACTCTAGCTTTTCGTGATGCCCTGATACCATCCGAAAGTCACGGCACATCAAATCCAGCTTAGGGACCGATACGACTGTCTAAGGTTTGATTGTTGAAACGTTGACGCTCCCTCGGTCTTATTTGATCAAGGCAAAGGCACATTACGACCAGCCAATGTGCACGTGATCCAAGATGGTGGAAATATCCAAGTCGTTGTATCCCTCATACCCGGCCTGTCTCCTTTTATAATCGATCATGTCTCAATGCTTGCTGTAAGCCAGCTACGCCAACCACGCAGTTCAACGTCGCTATATATTACTCTAATTTTCTGTGAGGCGAGGCTCGATCACCAGAAAACGTGCCTCGTTACATAATTCGGCGCGCAGTCTTAAGCGAGTCTCGGCTCCAACTTGCCAGCGCGCATTGGGGCAGTGACAACCTGAAGGCGGTGCGCACGCCTCTTCTGGCATCACGAGCTCTTGCATTGTTGGCAATGGCACCGCCGCCTGCGGGCGCCAAAAAGGGTGGTCGTCGAACGTTGAGGTCTCCTTCCCACAAGAAAGATTGACGAGAAACTTGGCTTCACATCATTACATCACACTCCAACCAGACGATCCCACTCACCGGCGAGCCTTGGAAATACTGAATACCACCTCAAGGAGTCCATTGCTTGCGTTCGTCCACAGGCATGCACGTTCTCATTACAGGAGCGACCGGCTTCATAGGCAAGCACGTCCTGTTCGACGCTTTGGTCGACAACAGGATCACGAAAGTGACCGTCCTTGGGAGACGTCCGCCGTCGTTCGATGGAAAAGACATGGAAGAGGCGAAAGCGGCCATCGTTCAAAAGCTTACCATCATCACACGGGACGATCTTTCAATTTGGGATTATGAACGGGACGCGGAGCTCGTATCGGCGTTGTCAGATTGTAGAGGGTGTATCTGGTAGGATCCTCCTTCATACCTGCCACATGACCCACGTCGCTTCTTTAAGTTCTTGTCAGGCGTTGACATGGTAAACTAATCCTTTTTGAGGTGTGTCGGCGGAAAGGCCGACAACTTTTCGTCTCCTCAAGAACATGAACGCGTTTCATATACTTTCACGCTCAATGCCGCGCACTTCCTCTCAAGACTCGCTCAGTACCAAAAGACCACGAAGGGTCAAACCGGAGCTTTCCGGTTCTGCTACTGCAGCATGAAATGGGCAAACCGCACTGGGAAAGCTGGCGGCTTATTCTCGTTCGAGGCGCAGAGTCGAAATATGAAGGTGTGCATGACCCTTACGTGTTTGTAGTCACTGCACTTTCGTTTTTTTTTTAAAGGGTCGCGTCGAGGAAGCGTTGTTGTCGGTGCAATCTCAGTCAAGTGGGAATTTTGCTGTGTATATCTTCAGGCCTGGCACCCTCATCTCACGCACGACTGTGACGTCTCTTGGAGGGCTGGCATCTACCGTGGCGTCTGCCGGGCTTCGGGTCATGCCATCTATCGTCACTAATGTGGAACGTGTTGCTATGGTCCTGGTAGATGCATCCGTTGGGGTACGGGTTGAGTGGCAGCATCAAGACGGTGGAAAAAACACGTGGGAAAGCGAAGAAATCGTTTCTTGGTCCCTGGGACTTGGTGTATGATGAAGAGTCGATTTTCGATATCCCTGAATCAGGAAGCGTATGCAGTGCAGTTAATGTATGTAAGCAAGGGTTGGTCTGCGACGGAGAGTGGCACTAGAGATAAATAACATACGTTCGGAAATATTGCATCTGATATCAAGCGTCAGTAATGGGGAGACACCCACCACGATCCAATAATGGGAGATAACAGAGCATGGGGGTTCAGGCGCTACCCGTATTCAAGTTCATCGCAAACCCCATAACGATAAACTGTCGTAGAACGGTGCGTCGTTTTGACAAGTAATCACAGTTGAGATTCGGTAGTATCCTCGATAGTGTAGGCGACCACAGTCTGTCGCGGCGATGCGCGCTCGCGAAGCAAGAACGTCATAAACATGACAAGTGAGAGAGACCCCCCATGAATGCAGAACGGATGACATACGGTTACTGGTGTCTGTTCGTCATGTTAAAGTAATGTCTGCAAAAGAAAAAGAAACGTGTCCATACCACTAATGGGATTTTACCGACATCGGTGGACTACTAGAGAGCATGATCTCCCCGGGAGCCCTTTGGATTCTCGGGTCTATTTTGCTGTAAGCTGTTTGGTGCTACGGAAACCGGTCCGAGTGTCGTCATGACAGGTAAAGATTCGTGCCAACCTCTGAGATCCATACACATGACTTCTGATGGCCACCCCTCCTATCCGTGCTTCATACATATCAGTCGTCTGGCAAAAGACATTGTTGGTATAATCATGTGTCCCATCAGTGATTGACAGTGCCTCATGTCGTCAATGCTTACCCTCTGAGCGCGCTCGGCGCATACACATCGCCGACCCCTCTCGTGTCTGGTTTGCTCTGGCGACCTGCCGGTCATGAGCAAGGTTCTGAAAGCAATCATTTGAGTTTAAGTTTCAAATTGAATAAAAGTCGAAATGGAAGCCAACCCAAGTACGTGAGATGCTGCAACATTGAATTGAAACGTGTGCCAGGGAGGACAGCCTACGAAGAAATGGAGATGATGCAACAAAGTTCACTACCCTCTGGCTCCTGGACAGGTATTTGCGCCGGCCTTGCTGAGCGGCATGCTCAGCGTTTCCGATCGTATATAAGGACATGCACCCAGTCTTCCATAACCTGAGCCGGGCTTGCCTTGCTTGTGCTCCTCCGTACCTTTCCTGGGTGCTCACGACGCCTCCTGCGCATTCCATAAAGAGGAGGAGTCACGCCGCGTGACGTAACGACCAACACTCTTGCACATGATCGTGGTGCATCCGATTCCCGTTCGGCACGGGGGGCCCGGCGTACTCAACCTCGCATTATCAAGATTCAACAACCTTGAGCCGCTTTTCTGCGAGGCGGTGCGCCGCTATATAATCCATTCATCAACCTGAACCATCACCCATGGCCTCTCTTCCGTTCACCGTCATCGGCACGCCCTTTAGCACCTTTACCCGCACCGTTACGCTCGGACTGATCTACAAAGGTCTATCCTTCCACCAAGTGTGCGTCATTCCACACTCGGAAACCGCGTACGAGTTCCACCCGTTTGGATTCCTCCCCACGCTTGTTATCCACGAGGTCGATGGAAAACGCGTCGACCTTAAACTGCGCGAGTCCCAGGCGATCGTACGGTACATCGAGCGTATCGCACCAGAGCCATCACTCGTGATCGCGGACGGGGACGGCCACGCCGTCGTCGCAGAGCAAATGTGGGAGTTTGCCAGTTGTGCGGGGGCGTATGGTACGTCCCCACCCTGGCGAGACCGTGCATGTCTGACCGGGACCCCCTCCCCCGAAAAAAGGTTTTCCTGCAGTGGAAATCGGTGTTGTGAAACCTCGCGTCGCAGCGATGGACGCGGGTCGACTCTCCGACTCAGAGATACGGGAACTGGTCGCGCCCGGTGTCGAGCGGCTGGGCGAGTTCCTCGCGCGCATCGAGGCGCTCATGGCCCCCGAAGGATATGTGTTTGGCGACAATGTCTCATGGGCGGATTTCTTCCTCTTTCCACTCTTGGCGGACCTCAGCGCGATACCCGAGGGCGAGCTACTGAGTCCGCGATTGCGCAATTGGATGGAAAAGGTGGAGCGCTTGGAGGCGGTGCAAAGGACCAAGGCAGGGACGTTGTCCGCCGGTGCGAGGCCACCCTAGGCAACCACTTCTGATCCTTCTTTTCCCGAAGGCATGGGCGGATTCCGCAGTAGATTACGTTGTATTCCCCTTGGAACACGAGCGGGGTTTTGCACATTCACTGGTATCATGAACTAAATAAGGCCGATCATATCGTATCATAACCAAGACACTGCGCGCGGGATCCGAGGAACAATGAAATCATCTCCTTTCCACATACAGCCTGTTTTAGTGCGTAAGTCCAGGCCACTCTTTTTACGCGCGCTCTGGATCCATCCAAGAAGGGACCCGCTTGAAATGGGACCTGTAAGCCCTCCCGTGTTATCGCATGTGCCCTGACAATCCCTTCCTATTGTTCGATGTAGCCGACACGGAATGAGGGAGAGATGGGGTCAAAGTAACATTTGGCCGACAAGAAATAGACTTGTACATGGTCCAAGCATTCAAGGTACGTTCACACCTGGGTTCCCTATCCACGACTACTCTATCGTCTTGAAGCCGGCTCTGACATCGGGCCTGCCGCACGTTTTGAAGGTGCTTTGGCGTTTTGCCTGGCAATCCGTCTACCGTGATGCAAGTCTATCTGGTTCCTCTGGAGGATGAAGCAAGATTTGAATCAGGACTTGCCCTGTCATCTGTTGGCCAGGTTTGCTCATCCAACGCTTGCTGATCGCAATGAAGAAGGTAGTCGACCGCAATTGTTCTATCTCTCCATCATAACGACGAATGAAATACAACCCTAAGATCGTCGTATTTGTTTTAGGGATATTTATCTTTGCACGATCCTCAGGTATGGGTGGCTTGGCGATAGAAAGTGGCTTGAGTCGGTCATGCAAACAAGGCAATGGTAAGGTGTGTGAAACGAGAACGCAAGTCGGCCAGGAAATTTTTAGAGTCCCGGATGGTGTGGAAATGATTCCAGTCTTGCGAAAGACCACTGTTCAAGTTGTTACCAACCCAGTCATGACGTAGTGTGGACTATGTACGTAACACTCCTTTGTCGTTTCACCGTAAGATAAGATAACTAGACGAGATAATCACCAATCGATCTGACGCGATCCCAACACACTTCCTTTCGCGGCAGTCATGGTCCTCAACGTTCCGATAAACTTCAATGCGGCAAACCAACAACGGCATAGTATTGAGCATCACGAAAGCAACAGAAGCGAGCATTGCAGGATATATATGGCTTGACAGATTGGCAAGCATCCAAATGAAACTCGTGACTTTTACGGCTCTTCAGTTTCGATATGACTGCGATGTAGTAACCATTTTGTTTGATGAACTGCATCATCCGGTAGTACCGTAGCAGTCACGTACAGCCACGAGGATATTCCTATTCGAGCTGGGGCAAAGTTTGAAACATTGAGTTTTTCTCTGGTCCATTTTTGTGGTTCCGCAGTCATAATCTTGGACCAGAACAACATGATTAGACTCAATGGGGTTGGACTAGTATGGGGTGGCACACAGACCAAGCACAACAACAGGAATTGGTACGGAACGGTAGCCGACAATGCTCACAGCGCGACGTCCCTGGGCAGGAACGAGTCTAATTCCTGTAATTGGTAAGATGCGATATGGAAGGGCATCCAATACCCCTCGCCCCCAACTGTCCAAGGTGCATGAAAACTACTATGAGCAGACTACATAGAATTACAGTCACTACAATGGCACTGTTTTTACCAGATGATCAATACATTCGGCTGTCGATGCATATGGAGTCATAATGGAGTGTATACTATGCGCTTGTCGGATGACGAACTAGAGCGAACACACGTTGGTATGGACCGCCGTGGTGACTGCATGGCAGCGAAAAAGTGCAACGGGGGTCCCAGAAGGGCCCCCGGTGACCGAACCACCTGTGGGAAATGCCAGCCGTGCTTGGCCCTTGAGGCTTTGGTATTCAGACTCCGCTGAGCAGGAAAGCATCCCTCTCCCCATTTGTTGTTGCCCCCATCGCAACAAATCTATCCGGGGTCGCGCCCTCGCCGTTGCGAGCCCTATGTGGGTTTGCCGAGAGTCTACTGTAAGGTCGAAGCTGGCACCCTGAACGGTCTCAGAAGGTTAAGCCAAGGCTTGCCCGGGGGGGAACCGCCCGAGCGTCCCTCTTCGCACGCAGTTCGGGCCATGGTCTCGCCAGCACTCAGCCGGCGGTGGCAATATGTGGGTCCACCTGCAGATACCCACGGATCGTACGCACTGATAAGACGACCCTTACCCACACCCGTGGGTCAAAGCACCCTACCCGTACCCACACCATCCACCCTACCACAGCCCACCCGGAAGGGTGGCCTGGACAAGTGTTACCCGTGCCATACTCTACGCCGACATACGTGTCATCGACGGATTCAGCTTAGACCACAGGAACTTTGCCTGAAGGCAGGTTGAATGTCGAGTTCTGATACCACATATGATATGACATGGGACACAGAATCGGTGTCACACCCCAAGCTGAGCAGCGACACGCTGCAAGGAGTCCATGGTAAGTCCCCATAACCTTCCCCTCATTCGACTTTTCGACTCATTTCTACCATCCTTCGCATCGAGGATCGTTCGGAAAACTTGAACCATAATCACCGATGGTCGGTTTTGTTTCGACCGTCGGTCCAACTTCCTGAACCTCACCGTCCTGAAGGTCGGACATGATACGTCTGTACTTACTGTACTTAATAGGCGTTGCCACGTCGTACGCCAGCTACGCCAGCCCCATTAATGCGCCCAGTCCAGATGACCGTCATGCCTCAGCGTCATGGAAAAGTATATAAACCTATCTGTTCAGCCCCCATTTCTTCAGCACCCCTCGTCAATTCTCCGTGTTATTCAGAATATCAACATGAACTTGCTCAAGAGCCTCATCCTCGCTGCCGTCATAGCCATGGCATCTGGCGCACCTTTGATGGACAGGGCCGACGACGTATATCGTATCGTCTTGCGCAGTCAAAACGACACTCACCGTTTTCGCAGGATGTCGACTCCCTCGAACGCCGTGTAGATGGCTCGCTCTGTGAAAATGCTATTTGCTGCCACTTTTGTAGGTTCTCTCCGACGAAGTTACATCACTCCGCACTAAGCCTGAGTACAGCGGAAAATTGCAACATGTAATTCACAAATCGTATCCGATGGTACCGAACACGGCGGGGATATATAGAGCTCGAGGAGTTGATTGTGACTACTCGATGGTGTTGTAAATAGCTCAAGGTACCAACGGTGTCAAAGATAACTGCCTTTGTAACTCGTGTATGACTTCAACAAAAGCTGTGTATACATGTTTGGAACATGTAAAGACAAGATGCCACCGAACTGAAGTGGTGACCTCGTCAGTGTAACTCCGCGACGTTCACGCCACGGAGTTTTGTCTTTGCCCTTCGTCGCTCGACCCCGAATCCTA
Source organism: Heimioporus retisporus (assembly GCA_038090495.1). NCBI lineage: Eukaryota > Fungi > Basidiomycota > Agaricomycetes > Boletales > Boletaceae > Heimioporus > Heimioporus retisporus. The sequence goes on along the minus strand of JBBPMV010000246.1, from coordinate 2,559 downwards.
TCCTTCCCTTTCGCTGCACTCACCCACCTTCCCGATAGGCGCAATTGCCCACACTGGACTTCCGTCCCCCACGTGCTTGCTGCGATGTCTGGCCTGCCCGCCCCACACTGGCAGCTCACGCATCTGCCCGGTGTCGCTTGCTGCTGGAGAGCGCACGCGACGCTCCCGCCCGTTCAAGCCCAGACCCTAGCACATCGTGCACTCACCATCACATGCGCTCCTGCGCACCCCGTATGTAGCTATCGTGCATAGATTGTACTAGCTATCCAATACCATCGCGTTCTCAGCACCGTCCAACGATCATAATCGAATGACAGTGGGTCGCAACGAAAGAACAAGTACAAGTTTGGTCCCATTTTTGGTCTAGATCCACATCCTCCTCATGACCAACGAACATTACTGATGCTTGAAACATCTCAGAGGATGGTGCACTGGTAGGAAAAGTCAAGGTCTATGTCTATTGGGCGGGTAAGTTGGACTGTTAAAGATTTTCACCGATCTTCCGTATTCATGCCACACGTAGCATAAGTCACTCGGCAGATCGAACGTCCCCAAACATGACATGTCCAAGATCAGGCGGACCAACTGTGACAAGTCGGAGACAAATCAGTAAATCGTTGTCGCTCGCCACCCTACCACCACAATTCGGGCATGTGCTGTCAAAACCTGGCCAACAGACGTTCCCCATACGTCATTCTCCCGTCCCCACCGGTACTTATATACCGTTCAACGGCCCGAGATCGCCATCGCTAGCCGGTCTTCCAACGGGATCCGAGGAAGCTCGAACCCCGAACGCCCACCTCTCGCCAGCGTGTCCACCAGACACTTTGATAAAAGTACTGTTCGCTGCCCCGTCTTTCACACAATGCGCCATTAATACCATCAGATGAACGACCTCCTCGTTCCCAGAGTCGGTCGCGTAAAGACAGTACTTCACCGGGAGCTCGTCTGAGAGCGGATTGTGGCCATCCAGGATCGTGGCCACCCGTTGCTATGACGAAGCGAGGCTCCCAGGCGAATCCCGAAACCTCAATCGTGTCTCCAAACGCGACGGCCGAGCCTCGTTTGGTAGCCCTGTATGGAAAGCGGGACAATGATGCCCGTACGATATTGTCCGCTGAGAACGGACGTGCCAATCTCGAGCACTCTCGACGGCACGGAAGCTCCGGATGTTGCACGTTGTCCGATCCCTTCGAGGTGGCCATCCCGGAAGAAATCCGGTTCGGGCATGCTCAGAGCATGCTGGAAGGATGCGCCCTCGAGCTCGAGTCAAGCCTGGTCCAACAACGTCTGGCAAGACATGAATAGAAGAAAGGGTTGGAATCCGGGTCACACGATGGAACCGATGAACCTCCTCACTACGGTCCGTCCGAGGATGTCGTCGAACTTGCTTTGACCCGTAGAACCCATTGAGATCTGCGCACACCATCGCCCCAAGCAGATGCTTAGCGAGGGAAATTTATGATAATCTTATTCCGTACTACGGATCAGCTCGGGCCGAAAAAACCTGGTCTGAAAAATCAGTGTTGGAAGCGGCAGAGGAACGCCATAGAATGGTAGTCGACACTCAGCATCCGAGCCTCACCTCAACGAACGGGGGAAGACGCCATGGCCCGTCAATTCGATGGGAGGATCAAACCAGGTGGGGGTGGCTCTCCCTTTGAAGCCGGGGATATCCACGTTCGCCAGATGCTTTGCGCCGGTGCAGCCGAGGCCTTTGCCACATGGCGAGTGGCATCCGGATCCGATGACCCGAGAAATCAGTGTTGGCCCGAGCAGCCCCGTGACCATCGGATGAACTTCTGGACGAACAGAGCGCGGTGCCGAACTAGGCGCCATCTTATGTTCGGGCTGGAAGGTCGTGTGCTTGGATGCAGGTGCCGAGTCGCACGTCCTCCACTGAAGTCAAGACCAAGTTTGAGTTCATGATGGAGAGGTATGACTCAGCGGGAGGCCTTGAAGAAGTTGCGATATCTTTGTTACGTAATTTCGAGATACAGTACGTAGTGCTTCTATCGAAAAATGAAGCGCGTTGTGAGCCGTAGTTAGCGCTTAGTGTGACGAATTGATATCCGATATGATTGCCCGGTCCGATTATCTAGAATTGGGCTAGTGAGGGATTGGTACTCAGTGACAGCTACCGTAAGTATACGACTGAACCCACAATGTAACAAACGGGTCTCGCAGTAACGAGGTCTCGGTCTGAGCAACCGTGGAGTCGGGCATGTCAACGAGAACTTGAACTCTGCAATGCTCAGATGCCAGTTGGCCCATGTCCCGGATGTTATGAGCGGTCTTGACGTACTATGATCGAGGCGAAAAAGTTGAAGAATGTGGTCCAAGAGATCGTTCGTGAGTACGTAGCGAACGTGCACGCAACGATCCAGGTCGTTCTAGTACCAAAGCCATCAAGCAACACGGCTCAGATCTACCAAGAAAAAAGAAAAGAAACATGCTATACGAGAGCGATATGCAGCAGACCCCTCAATCAATCTCGATCACGTCCTCCTCCTCGATCCGGTCCTGTGCCCCATCCAACAACACCAGCCCATCCTCCTC
>JBBPMV010000245.1:0-22000 GCA_038090495.1 Heimioporus retisporus | reverse complement strand
CCTCAAGGAAGCCTCTCTAAAGGCTGTAGTCAAGAAGAAAAAGCCTCTTCTCACTGCTGGCCATAGGAAGAGGAGGTTTGATTTTGCTCTCAAGCATCAACATTGGACTGTGGAGGACTGGAAGAGGATTATTTGGTCAAATGAGACCAAAATCAATAGGATTGGGTCAGATGGGCAGGAGTATGTCTGGAAAAAGCAAGAAGAGGGACTGATCTCTAGAGAGGTCAAAGATACAGTAAAATTTGGAGAGGGATCACTGATGGTTTGGGGCCACATAGGGTGGAATGGAGTGGGGGTTTTGAGTGAGGTAGAAGGGAGGATGGATGCTGAACAGTATGTGGCCATTTTGGAGGGAGGATTGCTATGGAGCATGGAGGAATCTGGGATTCCTGATGAAGAGCTTATCTTTCAACAAGATAATGACCCCAAGCATACCTCTAGAAGAGCCCAAAACTGGTTCCAGGAACAAGGTATCAAGCTTCTGGATTGGCCTGCTCAATCTCCAAACCTTAGTCCCATTGAACACACCTGGCATCACCTCAAAAGATCCCTTTCAGGATATGAGAAGGCTCCTATAGGGGTTCATCAATTGTGGGATAGGGTGGTAGAGGAGTGGGGGAAGATATCTGCAGAGGACTGTCAGAAATGAATAGAGAGCATGCCCAGAAGGATTCAAGCAGTCATTAAGGCCAAGGGAGGTCATACCATGTATTAAATACCCAATCTTGTATAAAGTCAAAAAACTGTCCCAATGAGTAGTCATTTTGATTTGCCTGCCATTTCATCAAACCTTAACCTAATCTTTCTACTCTTGCACTATCTGAGAGCCAGGAGTAAGGCCTTCATTTAAGGCCTTCATTTCATACTCTGACACCTGTTAGATTAGGTTAGGGATATCGCCATTAGTGGCCATATACTTCAAAACATGCAAACATTGGGACAGTTTTTTGAGCCACTGTAGAACCACCTTTGAACACCATGACACTCAAGCCCTGGCCATCACTTGGCTTTCCACCCAACGAATGTCCAGTAATGCTGGCATCCCTGAACTTACTTCATTCATCTAGGAGTTCTGCAACAAGGTCCAGATCAGTGAGATTGTGGATGAGAATGTCCTCATCAGATATTTTTCTACAGCCCTCCCTGTCCACCTCATGCATCACATCATGTCCATGGACACCATCCCCACCAAAATCAACAACTGGTACTCTAAGGCCATTCACTTCCTCACCCAGTGGGGAAAAGCTGAAGACATCGCCAAAAGGAACAAATCTGGTTCCTCCACTTACCATTTGTTCTCCTCTTCCTCCTCCTCTTATCCCTCCAAAGACCCCAACGCCATGGACATTAATGCCATCAAGGTTGACAAACTCACTCCCAAAGAATGATGCCAATGCATTGCAGAAGGACATTGCTTCTGATGCTGAAAGACTGGTCACCTTTCCAGTGAATGCCCTGCCTTCCACTTAAGCAACCCTAAGCTGAAGAAGACCTCAGAGAAAAAGGTTAGGAAGGTTGAAGAAGTTCCCCAACTAAGAGAAGTTGAGGACAACAACAACAATGAAGAAACTGTGGCTCAAATTTCCTTCACCATCCCTGACAAGGATTTTTAGATAGAGGGTGTACTCCAATGCAACTACCCTCCTTCTCCTGTGCATCTGTACTTGTATCATTGATAACCAGATATGTAGTCTATGCAAATTCCTGTTCACATCATTGAACCTTTGCACTTGAAAGCCATTGGTACTTGTGCTCTGATTGATTCAGGAGCACAAATCTCATGCATAGACTGGGACTTTGTCCAAAAACACAAACTCCCAAAAACTAAATTACCTGCCCCCATCACTGTCAACAATGTCAACCAATCTGCCAACAAGAATGGTCAGATCCACTTCACCACCTCCCTCTTTGTCCACATCAGATCAGTGGCTCACCAGGTCACCTTTTACATCCTCAATTGTGGAAAAGAGAACGTCATCCTCAGACTCCCTTGGCTAAAGGAAGTCAACCCCACCATTGACTGAACCTCTTGAGAATTGTCCATCCCTCTAGAATCCAATCAATCAGATCGCCTCTATCAGAAACACGCTCAACCCCCTCCTCCAACTCCTACAACCTCTACCCCTCAACCCCCTCAACATGTCAATGTCGACACCATCTGGGATGGACAACTCTTCAACTACATGCAGAAGGAGACCCAGCAACAACACCTCCTCTGAAACCATGATGCCCGAGTCATCCAATGAATTATCTGATGTGGCTCTCATTTTGTCCCAAACACCACCATTGCCAAACTTACCACTGCTATGGAACTTGCTATGGCCACCAAGAAGGCAAAACCCAAGCCTGTTCTTCTGCAAGAATATGCTGATTTTGCTTCTGTCTTTTTGAAAGAAGCAACTGATCACATCCCCCCTAGTCGACCTTACGACCATGAGATCAATCTTGATGAAACATTCACTCCCAAGATTGACAAACTCTACCCCCTCTCCCTCAACAAAAAGGCAGCTACTGAAGCTTTCCTCAATGAAAACCTTGCAGCTGGCAAGATCTGTCCTTCAAACTCCCCTCAAGCAGTCTCCTTCTTCTTCATTAAAAAGAAGGATGGAGGCCTTCACCCCTGTCAGGACTACAGATATGTCAACAAGCATACCATCTGTGATGCCTACCCCCTTCCCCTCATCTTCGACCTGGTCAACAAGCTCAAGGAGCTAAAGTCTTCACCAAGTTCGACATCCACTGGGGCTACAATAATGTTCACATCAAGGATGGACACCAATGGAAAGCAGCCTTCATCACCCACAAAGGTCTCTTTGAACCTACCATCATGTTCTTTGGACTCTGCAATTCCCCCACCACATTCCAACATTTCATGAATGACTCTTTCAGAGACATGATTGCTGAAGGATGGCTTGTCATCTACATGGATGACCTTCTTATCTTCTCCCTTGATCCTAAGACTCACAAGGAATGCACCAAACATGTTCTACAATGAATACAGGAACTTGACCTTCATCTCAAGCTCAAGAAATGCAAGTTCACAGTGTTACAACTCGCTCCTATTCTTTTCTCTTTGTCATTCATGCTTGTCATCATCAGCTTAACTTGATGCTTCTACTTCAATAAAGTGTTCTAGAACCCACAACGTGTTCATTGCACACCCTTATCTTTGTTATCTTTGACAAATCATTAGTTATTTACTAATGAAACAGTCAGGTAACCAACATTAATGATATTAATCATTAATTATTAGTTATGGTTACTATAGACATAATTATGATTAGTCAATTGTGTCCACATCTGATGGTAACCATCAGATGACAAGTCTGGGCCATATGCTGCACATTTAGTCAGCAGTCCAGACCTGATGCTGCACATGACTGTGCAGCTGACTGATACTGACTGTGCATGATGTCATTGACTACACATGACATCATATGGACCATTCATCTAGAATCATAATCAACAAAGTAGAGTTCAAACTCCACTTTAATTAGATCTATAAATACAGACATTCCTGTACCTAGATTGATAGCACAATAAGCATACCTGCTTTGGATAGCACCTCTTCAGAGATAACAGCTCATCTCTGAAACATCCCTCTTAGCTCAACTTGCTCAATCCAGTACTACACCCTAGTACTGTTACTCTCTATCAAGTCTCTCTGCTAGAGTGAGTCTCACACTCAACAATCCCTATCGTTGATCTGCACACCACAAAGAAAGCTATCTATGAATAGCCTCATATACATAGAACATAGCCTTTCTTTAATCCTTACTTCTCTTTCTTTTCAAACTTTCTTTGCTTAGTCATAGTTGTTCTGTAACCTTCTATGACTTTCCATTGTGCAGTATATAAGCCTAGGTACTTCGTCCCTTGTACCCTAGCTTAGTCCTGCTCAATTCTACCTTGCTCCCTTCACTCTCCTCACTATAACTCACTGCTACCTCTTTGATAGGCAGACTTACCTTCAAACCACCTGCTATATGTCCTAGCAGGCAGAACCCTTGACCTTAAGTGGCAAGTTCCTCATCTTCACCTCAAACCCTTGATCCTACATTGTAGTTCTTTGAGTCTATGCTCGTTCCTACCTGGACCAAGCATAACACACAGCCTCAGAAGTTGAATACCTGGGTATGATAGTTTGCCCAGATGAACTTGCCATGGACCCAGTCAAACTCAATGGTATTCAAGAATGGCCTACCCTTTCCAAAGTCAAGGACATCTGCTCCTTCCTTGGCTTCACCAACTTCTACTGATGTTTCATCCCCAACTACTCTAACATTGCTTGCCCTCTCCTCAATCTTACCAAGAAGAACCAACCCTGGAATTGGTCCCCTTCTTGCCAAGACTCCTTCGATGAACTAAAAAAGCTCTTCCTTTCCCAGCCAATCCTCCACCTCCCTGACCCTGCCTGACCTTTTGCCATCACCACTGACACCTCTAAATATGCTTCTGGAGGTGTACTTCTCCAAACCAATGCCAATGGCGACTGGGACCCCTGCTCATACCTGTCACAATCCTTTTCTCCCACAGAGTGAAACTATGACATCTATGACTGAGAACTCCTTGCCATCATTCATGGTCTCAAAGTGTGGTGACATTATCTCCATGGCTCACCTTTCCAGGTTCAGGTCTTCACTGATCACAAGAACTTGACATATTTCCACCAACCCCAGAAACTCAACCATCGACAGGCTTGATGGTTGCTTGATATCTCAGACTTTGACCTTCGCCTCACCCATGTCCCTGGAACCTCCCTCGCCACCCCTGATGCCCTGTCTCACCATCCTGACCTCCTCCCTACCACTGATGATGACAACAACAATGTTACACTCCTTCCAGACTCTCTTTTCATCAACATCATTGATGTTGCCTTGCAAGAAAAGCTGGCTTCCTCCTCCACCTCAGACCTCCTCATGCTTAATGCACTCTGTGCCACCACCAGTGACATCCCTGCTTGCTTTTGCTCCCAACTCTCTGACTGGCAATATGATGCTGGCATCCTAACTTATCAAGGCCATGCCTATGTTCCTCCCGATCTTTGAAAATCCATCGTTGAATGACACCATGACCATTTCGCTGCTGGCCATCCAGGTTACTTGAAGACTTGTCAGCTTGTCACCTCTGAATTCTGGTGGCCTGGCCTTGCTCAGTTTGTCCACAAATATGTTGAAGGTTGTGCCTCCTGCCAGTCAGCCAAGGCGAACACCCACCCCACTGTCCCCTCTCTTTGTCCTATCTCTTCCTCCTGCTCCCACCCATTCCAGCAGGTTTCTTGCAACTTGATCACTGATCTGCCCCTCTCCAATGGTTTTGACAGTCTTTCGGTTGTGGTAGACCATGGGCTTACTAAGGGGGTGATTCTCTGTTCTATGAAGAAATCTGTCTCCACTGAAGGAATTGTCTCCCTCTTTTTCCATAAGGTTTACACTCAGTTTGGCTTGTACAACAAGATTATCTCAGATCATGGTCCTCAATTCACCTCTGCCTTCATCAAAGAACTTGGACAACTCCTCAGATACAACCTTTCCCTATCTACTGCTTACCATCCTCAATCCGATGGAGAAACAGAATGTGTCAACCAAGAAGTCAAGACTTATCTCTGCATCTTCTGTGACAACTCTCCTTCCACATGGTTCCAGATGATCTCTCACACTGAATTTGCCCACAACCACCACCCTCATTCCATCACTGGCAAATCCCCCTTCTTCTGCACATATGGTTTTGAACCTCATCCTCTCCCCGCTGTCATTGCCAAATCCAACCTCCCTGCAGTCAAAGAACACCTGAAAACCCTCTCTGCTGCTTGAGATGAAGCTTTGGCTGCTCATGAACTTGCTAGACAAGTCATGAAAACCCACTCCCATAGTAAATTTACTTCCTTTCATAAAGGTGACAAGGTTTGGCTAGAAGCCTGCAACCTAAAATGCCTTATCTCCCACCCAAAGTTCACTCCCAAGCAAGAAGGACCTTTTACCATTACCCAGGTGCTATCTCCGCTCATTTACAAACTCTGCCTTCCCCATATCTGGAAGATCCACAACACATTCCACACTTTCCTCTTATCGCCCTATTGTGAAAATGACATACACAGCCTGAACTTCCCTTCTCCCCCACCTGACCTTATTAACAGGGAAGAAGAATATGAGATGGAAAAGGTGATCCAACATAAGGGAATTCTGAACAATCACCACTTCCTAGTCTGATGGAAGGGCTACTTGACCAAAGAAGACTCTTGGCTTCCAGAATCAGAGTTCAAACATGCCAAGGAGATTCTTTCAGATTATAAAAACCTTCACCCCTCTGTTTTTCCATCATCCTCTCGCCCACCATCATCCCATCACAATGCCCAACATCTCCCCTAGTTGCTCCTCCTCCATCAAAGCTGATGTGGGCTAGAACCCACCTTCTAAACTTCCTCGTCTTGAAACCCTGGACCATGCTTGGGATGGCCTGTGGCCTCCCTTTCCCATTATTACAGAACCCATTGTCAACCCCTCTCATTTTGCCTCCTGTATTTGCTGTGACCCTTTCTCTTCGATTCAACAGGGAGGTATGCTTTCTTTCCTTGATAATCCCAACCTTCATATTTTCCTTTGCAATCATTTAGAACCTTCGTCCCCTCTCCATTCACTTTTTTGCATGTACTTTGAACTTTCCCACCTTCACTCCCATGCCAACCTTATCACCAAAGACACCACCTGTATGCACCACTCTTTCTGCATCCTCAAAACATACCACACCCTCCAGGACCTCATTGTTTCTGCAATGCATCAGCTGGAAATAAACAAGTTGATGTTGGACATTCAGTGCTACATGGAACATCTAAACATGAGATCTAACACTAATGAATGATCCCCTGAGGCCTCTAGTGAACCTTTAACCTCTGAGGAGTTGGCATCCCTTGAACATACTGAAGTAGCTTGGAATGGCAAAAGAAATCACCCTCTACCAGAGAATCATCCCCTTTACAACATGGCCTGTTTTCATTGTCACTGTCTCTCCCACATTAGAGCCAATTGCATCTATTATCATTGCCCTCACCGCAACCAACACACCCCAGGTCATTCTGGTTACCAATGCCCCCTCCTCCACCACCATTCCCCAGCCCCTCTCATTCCCTCCTTGTTGCTTCTTCATCTTGCTCCTCCCATGGTTCTTGAAGGTCTCATGCCTTGTCCTCCACTTTCACTTGCCCTCTTATGCAATGTCTGTCCTCCCCCCCAGTCCCTCACACCCCTCTCCCCATTCCCCCTCCCTCTGGCTGTCGTCATTGCCAATGCCCCCCTCATTCTAATGCTGAACTTCGTCACCTTTCCAGCATGCCTGCCAATGGATCCCTTGATGTAGATGAGGACTGGGGATACCCTGACTATGATACCTCTGCTTATGCCAACATGACTGGTTCCCTCAGCAGTGATTGCTGCATGGACTTATAGTTTGTCTCTTCTTTTGCCTTTTGTTTCTCACTGTAGTTTCAAATGTACTCCAGGGGTAATGTTACAATTCACCCCCATTCTTTTCTTGTCATCCTATTTACTAACATCAGCCTTACCCAATGCTTCTATTTCAATAGAGTGTTCTAGAACATACAATGTGTTCACTGCACACTGTTATCTTTGTTATCTTTGCTTCTTCTTCTCTTTGAACATTCTTTGCTTAGTCATAGTTGTTCCATAACATTCTATGACTATCCATTGTACAGTATATAAGCCTAGGTACTTTGTCTCTTGTACCCTAGCTTAGTCCTGCACAATCTACCTTGTTCCTCTTCACTCCTCTCATCATAACTCACTGCTACCTCTTTGGTAGGCAGACTTACCTTCAAACCACCTGCTATACATCCTAGCAGGAAGAACCCTTGACCCTGTGTGGCAAGTCCCTTGTTCTTACCTCAAACCCTTGATCCTATGTTCTAGTTCTTTGAGCCTATGCTCATTCCTACCTGGACCAAGTGTAACAATATCTTTAGTGTTTCCCTACTGGATAAGAAAGTGGATGGCCTTAGAATACTATTTATTAATTTTGGTGGAGATGGTGTTCATAGACATAATGTGATATATGAGACAAATATGAAGAGCCATGGAGAAGTAGCCTAGAGAATGTTTTCATTCACAATCTTACTAATTTGGACTTTATTGTGGAATTTGGAGATAAATAGTGTAAGTTCTGGAATACCAACATTGCCAGGCATTTATTGAGTTGAGAGCCAGGCAATGGCTAGGGCTTGGGTATTATGGTGTTTGAAGGTGGTTCTAAATAAGGAGAGGAAGTTGACAAATTTTTCAAATCCTTTGGAATTTCCAAAAACATCAAAAGTGAGGGCTATTTTGCAAAAAGAAAAGGCCCAAAGTAAAGCACCTCCAGATTTCATATAAGAGAGGGTGAAAGCAATCTTCTTGCTTTGGTGTTGTCTTTTTTTATTAATAAGAAGGTAAGTTTAAATAGAGTTGAGTCAAATTGGCCTTGGTATAATTGCCATCAAATGTGTTAGGAGATCTGATATGGAATTCAATAAGCTTGATGGTCAAAATGGTTTAAAGGGGAAGGAAAGGATATAAGGGATCCATAGGTGTGAAGATGTGAACAAGAGGAAAAGGTGCTGGGGGTGGTTGAGAAGAAGGAAGGCAAAAGAGTGATAGGTGGAAGGTGATGGAAGTGGGAGAGGGTGATATGAGAACTCTGAGGATAGAGACTGTCACAAAAAATTGATGAATAAAATCAAGGGATTCCTGTTATTCTATAACATTAGGAAGAGGGGTGTCTGAGTCATTGTTTGAGTGTTCAATGGGAATGGGGGATAAGGAAAAGTCTGAGATGAGTTCTATGGTGTTGAGCCTGTGCATATGCAACAGGGCTTATTTTCTATGGGAGAAGGGTTGAAGAGGAATAGTAAAGGAGCTATAACAATAATAGTCTTAAAACATAAAGCTTAGTTCTTTTATTACACCTGGTCCAAGTAGAAAAAAGCATAAGCTCAAAGAATTAAAGACAAAGGTCAAAGGTTTGAGGTTCAAGCAAGATACTCACTGGAGGATCAAAGATTCAGTCATCTAGGATGTGTAAACAACAAGATTGAAGGTAAGTCTGTCTACCAAAAGGGTAGCAACAAGTTTTAATGGTTAAAACAAGGGAAACAAGATAGCATTGAGGAGGACTAAGAGCCTGTACAACACACACATTTGTTAACAATAACAGGTTTGTTCATGTTTGTTCAATGTCCTGGGAACCTGAGATGTTCAAGTGGAGATTGAATATTGAACCTTAAACTTCACCCTCATATAATTGAATTCAACCTTGATCCTTATCTTCACCATGCTGATCATTATCCCCAGCTTGTCTACCAGGAGGTTCTCTCTGTTGTTGGGACTATGGAAGATGCAGTGAAGATGCTTCAGTCTGAGAATCAGCCTCTGAAGACCACCAGGGCAAAGTGGACTGAAAGCAAGGAAGATGAACTTGTTCAATTCCTTCATAGCCATTGGTTTCAGCAAGGAGATGGGGGGAATTTCAAGGATGTGGTATATCAAGGTGCTGCTGATGCACTCCAGCACCTCCTGAAGCCACATAGCAAGCCAAAAAATATGGCCTCTACAAAATACAAGTTTGGGATGGTATGGCTTCTTTCTCTAGTCATGGTACAATGGGACTCATCCTGGATCTTAATTACAGTTGAAAAGTATCTACAATGCAATCTGTACTTGGAGGTCAGAGTCAGGTATGCATTGGAATGATGAGTGTGGTGCAAATATCCAAATGCCTGAGGAAAGAGAAATATTCAATGCCTTTTTGAGCCAGGTAAGTCAACTCCTTGTGCATATAAGTCTGTGCTGATTGCTCACAGCATCCCCAAATGAAAGACTTTGCAGACAATGGGTGGAGACACCTGGCACTGATGGACAATATTTTCCCAAATGGTATTGTCACAGGAAGCCATGTGTATCAACCAGGTGCTATGACATCCAGCAATGTTCAAGCTGGGCTTTCCAATGAAGCCAAGCAAGGCTCTCCCAGCACTACCAATTCAATCAATGTGGATATGGCAACAACAATGGCTGTTGCTCAAGCCATCTTCTCAATAGTGGTCATGATGGCAACACTCACTTCCCCTCCCCCCTCACTCAGCACACATTCAACTGGGAAGGATCCCCTCTCTTCAATGACATCAGATGGTCCTGTTATGCCTATGTCACTCACATCACCACACATCTCCAATATCTCCTCCAGCCATGCTAGTAAACACAGCCATGTCTCTCAGCCCATATCAGCCCACAATAAGACTCAGGGATCTAGCATCGTTGGGAGCAGCCATGCTGCTGGAGGGCATAGCCATGCCTGTTATGCTTGGTCCAGGTAGGAACGAGCATAGGCTCAAAGAACTAGAATGTAGGGTCAAAGGTTCAAGGTGACAATGGGGTACTTGCCCTATAGGGTCAAGGGTTCTGCCTGCTAGGACATATAGCAGGTGGTTCAAGTGTAAGCCTGCCTACCGAAGAGGTAACAGCAAGTTACGATGAGGGGACAAAGGGGAACAAGGTAAGATTGAGCAGAACTAAGCTAGGGTACAAGGGACGAGGTACCTAGGTTTATATACTGCGCAATAGAAGGTCATAGAAGGTTATGAAACATCTATGACTAAGCGAAGAAAGTTCGGAAAGAAAGAGAAACAAAGATAACGAAGCTAAAGGCGTGCGACGAACACGTTGTATGTTCTAGAGCACTCTATCAAAGTAGAAGCATCGGGTAAAGCCAATGATGATAAGCATAGACAACAAGGTAAAAAGAATAGGGGCAAATCATAACATTACCCCCGGAGTACGTTCGAAACCGCAGTGAGAAACAACAAGTAAAAGAGGAAGTGAACTTAGAGGTCCATGCAACAATCACCACCAGGGGAACCTGTCATGTTGGCAATGGCAGAGGCATTGTAATCGGGGTATCCCCATTCTTCATCGACATCAAGAGATCCATCGGCTGGCATGCCCGAGAGACGATGGAGTTCTGTGTTAGAACGAGGGAGACGTTGTCGATGACAACGACCAGAGGGTGGGGGAATGGGGAGGGGGGTATGAGGAACTGGAGGAGAGGAGAGACGTTGTGCAAGGGGGCAAGTGGAAGTAGAGGATGAGGAGGTATGAGACCTGTGAGAGTGGTGAGAAGACCGAGAGGAGGAGGAAGAAGAGGAAGGGATGAGGGGAGCGGGAGACCGGCGATGGAGGAGGGGACATTGATACGCCAAATGACCTGGGGCATGTTGGTTGCAGTGACAACAATGGTAATAGACACAGTTAGCCCAGATATGGGAGAGGCAATGGCAATGGAAACATGCATGGTTATAAAGGGGGTGGGTCTCCGGTAGAAAGTGATTCCTTTCGCCTTCCCATGCTACTTCTGTCTGTTCAATGGAAGCAAGTTCCTCGAGGGTCAAAGGGGCACTAGAGGCCTCAGGGGATTGTTCATCAGCATTAGATCTCCTATTCAGATGTTCCATGTAGTGTTGGATATCTGAGGTCAAGTCGTCCATCTCTAACTGGTGCATGGCAGATACCACAAGTTCCCAGAGGGTGTGATGGGTTTCGGTGATGTGGAAGGCATGGTGCATGCAGGCGGTGTCGTCGGCAATGAGATCGGCATGGGAGCGGAGGTGTGAAAGTTCGATATACATATGAAAGAGGGAATAAAGAGGAGAAGAGGGGTCCAAGTGGTTTCGAAGGGCGATACGAAGGTTAGAGTTATCAAGAAATGCGAGCATGCATCCCTGTTGAATGGAAGAGAAAGGGTCGCAGCGTAAACAAGAGGCGAAACAGGGAGGATTGACAACCAGTTCGGTGGTGATAGGGGAGGGAGGCCACGGGCTGTCCCAGGCATGATCTAAGGTTTCAAGGCGGGGGAGTTTGGGAGGCGGGTTCCAGCCGGCGTCTGCTTCAACAGAGGAGGAGCGACTAGGGGTGGTATTGGGCATTGCGATGAGACGATGGTGGGCAAGAGGATGGGGGGAAAATGGAGGGGTGGAGCTTCTTATAGTCTGCGAGGATTTCCTTGGCATGTTTGAACTCCGATTCCGGGAGCCAAGAGTCTTCTTCGGCTGAGTATCCTTTCCATCGGATCAAGAAGCGGCGGTTGTTCAGGGTTCCCTTGTGTCAGATCACTTTTTCCATCTCGTATTCTTCTTCTCCATTGATGAGGTCAGGTGGGGGAGAAGGAAAGTTCGGCCCGTGTATGTTGTTTTCACAATAGGGCAATAAAAGGGAGGCATGGAACGTGTTGTGGATTTTCCAGGTATGAGGAAGGTGGAGTTTATAAATGAGTGGAGATAGCACCTGGACAATGGTAAAGGGTCCTTCTCACTTGGGAGCGAACTTCGGGTGGGTAATAAGGTGTTTCAGGTTACAGGCTTCTAGCCAAACCTTATCACCTTTATGGAACAGGGTAAATTTACCGTGAGAGCGAGCTTTCATGACTTGTCTAGCGAGTTCATGAGCTGCCAGAGCTTCATCTCGAGCTGCAGAGAGGGTTTTCAGTCGTTCCTCGACTGCTGGGAGATTGGATTTGGCAATGACAGTGGGGAGGGGACAAGGTTCAAAACTGTAAGTAAGGAAAAAGGGAGATTTGCCAGTGACGGAGTGAGGGCAGTGGTTGTGGGCAAATTCAGCGTGGGAGATCATCTGGGACCATGTGGAGGGGGAGTTGCCACAGAAGATGCGGAGATAGGTCTCAACTTCTTGGTTGACATGTTCTGTTTCTCCATCAGATTGAGGGTGATAGGCGGTGGAGAGGGAGAGGTCGTATCCAAGGAGTCGTCCGAGTTCTTTGGCGAAGGCAGAGATGAACTGGGGACCACGATCCGAGATGATTTTGTCGTAGAGGCCAAACTGAGTGTAAACCTTGTGGAAAAAGAGGGAGGCAATCCCTTCGGCGGAGACAGATTTCTTCGTAGGACAGAGAATCACCCCCTTAGTAAGCCCATGGTCTACCATGACCAAAAGACTGTCAAAGCCATCGGAGAGGGGGAGGTCTGTGATCATGTCGCAAGAAACCTGTTGGAAAGGGCGAGAACAGGAAGAGGGGATGGGGCAGAGAGGAGGGACTGTGGGGTGTGTGTTGGCCTTTGCGGATTGACAAGAGGCACAAGCTTCGACATACTTTCATACGAACTGGGCAAGGCCGGGCCACCAAAATTCGGAGGCGACGAGTTGGCGAGTTTTCAGGTAGCCGGGGTGACCGGCAGTGAAGTGGTCATGGTGTCGTTCCACAACAGATTTTCGGAGGTCTGGGGGAACGTAGGCACGGCCCTGGTAAGTGAGGACGCCAGCGTTGTATTGCCAGTCAGAGAGTCGAGAGCGGAAGCGAGCGGGGACGTCGCCTGTGGTGGTGCAGAGTGCGTCGAGCACAAGAGGGTCAGAGGAGGAGGAGGAGGCTAGCTTTTCCTGGAGGGCGATGTTGATAACATTGATGAAGAGGGAGTCTGGGAGAAGGGTGACGTTATCGTTGTTGTCGTCTGTGGCAGGAAGGAGGTCGGGGCGACAGGAGAGGGCATCGGGGGCGGCAAGGGAGGTTCCAGGAACATGAGTGAGGCGAAGGTCAAAATCTGAGATGTCGAGTAACCATCGAGCCTGTCAATGGTTAAGCTTCTGAGGTTGGCGAAAATAGGTCAAGTTCTTGTGATCAGTGAAGACTTGAACCTGAAAGGGAGATCCCTGAAGGTAGTGTCGCCACGCTTTGAGACTGCGGATGACTGTGAGGAGTTCATGATCATAAATGTCGTAGTTCCGTTCGGTAGGGGAGAAGGATTGCGACAAGTAGGAGCAGGGATGCCATTCGCCATTGGCATCGGTTTGTAGGAGGACACCTCCAGAGGCGTACTTGGAGGCGTCAGTCGCGATGGCGAAAGGTCTGGCGGGGTCAGGGAGGTGTAGAATTGGCTGAGAGAGGAAGAGTTTCTTCAGCTCATCGAAGGAATCTTGACAAGAAGGGGACCAGTTCCAGGGTTGGTTCTTCTTGGTGAGGTCAAGGAGGGGGCGGGTGACATTGGAATAGCTCGGGATGAAGCATCGGTAGAAGTTGGCAAAGCCAAGGAAGGAGCGAACATCCTTGACTTTAGAGGGTGTTGGCCATTCTCAAATACCATCAAGTTTGACCGGGTCCATGGCGAGTTCATCCGGGCAAACGATCATGCCCAGGTATTCAACTTCCGAGGCTGTGAATTTGTATTTTTTGAGCTTAAGATGAAGGTCGAGCTCTTGCATACGTTGCAGGACACGTTTGGTGCGTTCTTTGTGAGTCTTAGCATCAGGGGAGAAGATAAGGAGGTTGTCCATGTAGATAACAAGCCATCCTTCGGTGATCATGTCTCTGAAAGAGTTGTTCATGAAACATTGGAATGTTGCAGGGGAGTTGCAAAGTCCAAAGAACATGACTGTGGGTTCGAAGAGACCCTTGTGGGTGATGAAGGCCGCCTTCCATTGGTGTCCATCCTTGATACAGACGTTGTTGTAGCCCCAGCGGACATCAAACTTGGTGAAGACCTTAGCTCCTTTGAGTTTGTTGACGAGGTCGGAGATGAGGGGAAGAGGGTAGGCGTCTCGAACAGTATGTTCGTTGACATATCAGTAGTCTTGGCAAGGGCGGAGACCTCCATCCTTCTTTTTGATGAAAAAGAAGGGAGCAGCTTGGGGAGAGTTCAATGGACGGATCTTTCCAGCTGCTAGGTTTTCATCGAGAAAGGCTTCAGTAGCTGCCTTTTCATCAGGGGAGAGGGGGTAGAGCTTGCTGATTTTCAGGGTGAAGGACTTGTTGAGGTTAATCTCATGGTCGTAGGGTCGGCTGGGAGGTACATGGTCGGTTGCTTCCTTCGAGAAGACAGAAGCGAAGTTGGTGTATTCTTGTGGAAGGACAGGTTTGGGTTTTGTCTTCTCGGCAGCCATAGCAAGTTCTGTGGCAGTGGTGAGTTTGGCGATGGTGGCGTTTGGGACAAAGCAGGAGCCACATCGGATGATTCACTGGATAACTCGGACGTCGTGGTTTCGAAGGAGGTGTTGTTGCTGAGTCTCCTTCTGCATGTAGTTGAAGAGTCGTCCATCCCAGACAGTGTTGACGTTGACATGGCGAGGGGGTCGGGGAGTGGTGGTGGCAGGTGTCGGAGGGGGGGGTTGGGTGTGTTTCTGGTAGAGGCGATCGGATTGATCAGACTCCAGAGGAATGGACAGCTCGTGAGAGGTCCAGTCGATGGTGGGGTTGACTTCCTTAAGCCAAGGGAGTCCGAGTATGACATTCTCCTTTCTGCAGTTGAGGATATAGAAGGTGACCTGGTGGGCTATGGATCCAATGCGGACAAAGAGGGAGGTAGTGAAGCGTATTCAACCATTCTTGTTGGCTGATTGGTCAATGTTGTTGACAGTGATGGGGGCAGCAAGTTTGGTTTTTGGGAGTTTGTGTTTTTGGACAAAATCCCAATCGATGCAAGAGATTTGTGCTCCTGAATCAATTAGAGCACGAGTACCAACGGCTTTCAAGTGCAAGGGTTCGACGACGTGAACAGGGATTTGCATAGACTGTTTGGTTATCGACGATACAAGTACAGATGCACAAGAAAAGGAGGGTTGTTGCGTTGGGGTACGCCCTCCATCTAAAAATCCTCGCCTAGGATGGCGAAGGAGATCCGAGCCACAGTTTCTTCATCGTCATCATCCTCAACTTCTCTTAGTTGGGGAACCTCTTCGACTTTCCTAACCTTTTTCTCCGAAGTCTTCTTCGGCCTGGGGTTGTTGGAACCGGGGCATTCATTGGAGAGATGACTGGGTTTTTGGCATTGGAAGCAATGCCCTTCTGCAATGCATCGGCGGCGTTCTTCAGGGGTGAGCTTCCCGAGTTTGATAGCATCAACGTCCATGGCATCAGGATCTTTCAAGGGTCGAGAGGAGGTGGTGAATGAGTGGTAGGTAGAGGAACCAGACTTATTCCTTTTGGCGATATCTTCGGCTTTTCCCCATTGCATGAGGAAGTGAACAGCCTTAGAGTACCATTCGTCGATTTTGGTGGGGATGGTGTCCATGGACATGATGCGACGCATGAGACGGACTGGGAGAGCGGTAGAGAAGTATCCAATGAGGACATTTTTGTCCACGATCTCACTGATCTGGACTTTGTTGCGAAACTCCAAGATAAACGAAGTAAGTTCAGGGATGCCGGCATTGCCGGTCATTCGTTGAGTGGATAGCCAGGGCTCAGGTGTCATGGTGTTCAAAGGTAGTTTTGAAAGAGGAGAGGAAATCAGAGAACTTCCCAAAACCAATCAGCTTTCCGTTGGCGTCAGGAGCAAGGGCGGCTTTGCGAAAAGAGGAGGCCCAAGTGAGGGCTGCTCCAGACTTCATGTATGAGAGGGCAAAGGCGATTTTCTTCGCCTCAGTGTTGTAGACTTCGTCGTTGACAAGGAGATAGGTCTGGATGGAGTCCAACCAGATGGTAGCCTTGGTGTAGTCACCATCGAAGGCATCAGGGGAGCCGATATGAAGTTTGACCGGTTTTGAGAGGGTGGACATTGTAGGGGGAGGTGCGAAAGGTGGGAGGGGTAGGGTAGAGGCGAAGGTGTGGACAAGGGGGGGAGGGGCGGGGGCAGGGTGAGGCGCTTGGAAGGGAAATAGAGGGGGGGGGGGGGGGGGGGGGGGGGGGGGGGGGGGGGGGGGGGGGGGGGGGGGGGGGGGGGGGGGGGGGGGGGGGGGGGGGGGGGGGGGGGGGGGAAGGGGGGGGGGGGGGGGGGGGGTGGGGGGGGGGGAAGGTGGTGTGGGACTTCTGGGGATGTGAAGCGCTGAGGAGAATTGGTGGGTGAGGTCGATGTCTTCCTGTTGCTCTGCAGCAGTGGGAAGGGTGGTATTGGGGTCTGGGTGGGATTGTTCAGAGGGTGAGGACGAGGGAGACGAAGCTTCGGAGGGGAGTTCTACTGTGGTGAGCCTGTGCATACCGCACAGAGCTCGTTCTCTGTGGGAGGGGGTCCTAGGAGGAATGGTGGAGGATCTATAACAATGATAGTCCTAAAGCATAGCTTAGTTCTTTTGTTATGCTTGGTCCAGGTAGGAACGAGCATAGGCTCAAAGAACTAGAATGTAGGGTCAAAGGTTCGAGGTGACAACAGGGTACTTGCCCTATAGGGTCAAGGGTTCTGCCTGCTAGGACGTATAGCAGGTGGTTCGAGTGTAAGCCTGCCTACCGAAGAGGTAACAGCGAGTTACAATGAGGGGACAAAGGGGAACGAGGTAAGATTGAGCAGAACTAAGCTAGGGTACAAGGGACGAGGTACCTAGGTTTATATACTGCACAATAGAAGGTCATAGAAGGTTATGGAACATCTATGACTAAGCGAAGAAAGTTTGGAAAGAAAGAGAAACAAAGATAACGAAGCTAAAGGCATGCGACAAACACGTTGTATGTTCTAGAGCACTCTATCGAAGTAGAAGCATTGGGTAAAGCCGATGATGATAAGCATAGACAACAAGGTAAAAAGAATAGGGGCAAATCATAACAATGCCAATACAACTGCCATGGCACTGCATGCTGTTGACTCCTTGATGCACAGCCTCAAAGATTCAATCAACAATAACTTTGTTGATCCAAACAAATATGTTCGTGAAGCAATTGTGCTTCTTTATAGGATTCCAAGCTTGCCACCTGAACACCATCAGTTCATGCAGACCCACATCTTGTTGAATCTGACTGCTGCTATCACATTCTGTACTCTTGCAAACAATGAAGATTGTTGTTGTTTTGTTTGTGACATGTTCAATCATCCCACCCTCCACAATGCCAGTACCTTGAGCAGTCATAAAATGTAGCTTGCCTTTTGTAGTTGCATGTCCTGTACTACTCTCAAAATATGAGCTGTTGTATTTGTGGTAAAGAAAAAAAAATTGTTTGGCAACAGACAGTACAATGGTTCTACAAGTACCAGTCATCATCTGACTCATCTGACTCATCTAATTCATCCACATGCTGTGCACAATGCTGTAAAATCACCTGATAATCACCCCACATCCACTTGGCAATCTGATCTCACATGGCAGCAGCAGCTTCTCATTTGTGTGGAATCAAGTGATCAACCTCCTCTTCAGCTTCAATGTCCTCATCAGCTTGATTGTCTTCATCTTCTGCCTCAGAGTTGAGGTTGGTAATACCATCTCAACCAATCCCATGATGGCTACCAGTGTGCTGAAACATGATTGTGTCATTGTAATGTGTGAAGTTGTAAAGGGCAGCAAGTGCTGCTGGAAGTTGAGCTTGTACCTCAAGTGAGTATTCTAGTGGGAGAAGGAGAATCCTGAAATGGCATTTCAATATGCCAAAAATTCATTCAATGACATTCCAAGCAGAAGCATGGCATAAATTAAAAAGTTCTTCTTTGTTTTTTGGCCTGAGAGGATGCATTAGCTTGGAGAAGAGATCAAAGAAGACAGAGTACTTACTTTAGATTACCTTGACTGCATTCAGCTAGGTGATAACACACATGACAATAAGGAGTAAAAAGCTGTGGGTGAAGAGCATACCCAACATTGGCTAGTAAATATTTTCCATGTGGAATTTGAAGATCATGTGTGATCACATTGTTGTAGACATGTGCATTTGTTGCAGACCCTTCCCAGCCAGTAAGTGAATATGCAAATTTCATGCTGAAATCACAAATGAACAGGACATTCTGTGACAAAAATCCTTTTCAATTGTGGTATTGCCCATGAACATCAGTTGGAGCAGTGGTAGCGATGTGCATTCCATCAATTGCATCAATCACATTGCAGAAATATGGCCAGAACTTGGAGCTGTTGTGGATTTTGGGGGAGATAAACTTGCCAGTTGGAAAGGTGACAAATTTGGTATAGAGTGGTGTGCTAGAAAGTACAAAGAGGATTTTTTTAAAGTAGCTATGGCAATTAAGTTAGATGCTACATGTGAATAATAGAGACTTACATGCTGATTGTACTGTGGGATTGCTGAAAGCATTCTCCAACATGTTGGGAAGTAAGGCCAGTCATGCATGTATAAAGAAAAATGGAAACTTGTTCTTCAAGTGTCACATGGCATGAGTCCTCAAGCCCAATCAGATGTAACTCTTTGATGAGTTCAAGAAACATTTCTCTTGTCAATCCAAGTTCTGTGTGGATATGATCTGGATGGCCAGAGATGAGCTCTAGTACCCATTGGTGGCCTGAGAGAGCAGACATGTGATATGGCATGCAAGTGGTGTTGATTCCAGATAAGATATCATAAAGGGCACAAAGTAAGGTGTTGATAAGAGTGATGATATGGGATATGTACTTGTTTTGGGATCCAAGGGCTAGGCTAGGGGCAGGGGCCATACCACCCAGATGTGGGCTGAATGACATGAACAGCAAGAATATACCCACTGGCAGTTGGGCACAAAGACACAACCATGAGGCAGCCTGCTTGTCATGATTCAATCTCCACTTAAACACCATGGTTCCCAGAATATTGAACAAACATGAACAAATCTGTTATCATTAACAAATGTGTGTGTCATACAGGCTCTAAGCTAGGGAACATCAACAATATAGTTAGGCTTACAAATATACTACAAAAGAAGATCATAGAATGTTATGGAACATCTATGACTAAGCATAGAAGAATCAAATGGAAATATAAGGATATACAACAAACATGTTGAATGTTCTAGAGTATTCTATAGACAAGAAGCATTAGGTTATATCAATGTGGGTAAGAAAATGAAAAGAATAGAGGTAAATCATAACATAAAGTGCCTCAGTTGATAGCAAGTGTTGTTCAACCTTTTGGGGGAGATGTACAGTGGCTCAAAAAACTGTCCCAATGTTTGCATGTTTTGGAGTATATGGCCACTAACGGCGATATCCCTAACCTAATCTAACAGGTGTCAGAGTATGAAACAAAGCCCTTACTCCTGGCTCTCAGATGGTGCAAGAGTTGAAAGATTTGGTTAAGGTTTGATGAAATGACAGGCAAATCAAAATGACTACTCATTGGGACAGTTTTTTGACTTTATACAAGATTGGGTATTTAGTACTTGGTATGACCTCCCTTGGCCTTAATGACTGCTTGAATCCTTCTGGGCATGCTCTCTATCCATTTCTGACAGTCCTCTGGAGATATCTTCCCCCACTCCTCTACCACCCTATCCCACAATTGATGAACCCCTATAGGAGCCTTCTCATATCCTGAAAGGGATCTTTTGAGGTGATGCCAGGTGTGTTCAATGGGACTAAGGTCTGGAGATTGAGCAGGCCAATCCAGAAGCTTGATGCCTTGTTCCTGGAACCAGTTTTGGGCTCTTCTAGAGGTATGCTTGGGGTCATTGTCTTGTTGGAAGATAAGCTCTTCATCAGGAATCCCAGATTCCTCCATGCTCTGAAGCAATCCTCCCTCCAAAATGGCCACATACTGTTCAGCATCCATCCTCCCTTCTACCTCACTCAAAACCCCCACTCCATTCCACCCTATGCAGCCCCAAACCATCAGTGATCCCCCTCCAAATTTCACTGTACCTTTGACCTCTCTAGAGATCAGTCCCTCTCCTTGCTTTTTCCAGACATACTCCTGTCCATCTGACCCAATCCTATTGATTTTGGTCTCATCTGACCAAATAACCCTCTTCCAGTCCTCCACAGTCCAATGTTGATGCTTGAGAGCAAAATCAAGCCTCCTCTTCCTATGGCCAGCAGTGAGAAGAGGCTTTTTCTTCTTGACTACAGCCTTTAGAGAGGCTTCCTTGAGGGTATTTCTGACTGTCTGTGAGCAGACAGGGGTGGGGATGACGGAATTGATGAAGTGAGTGGCCTCAACTGCATTTTTGACCTTGCCAATGATGATTTGCTACACAATAGCACACTTGTTGGTAGAGGAAAGCTTAGAAGGTTGGCCACCACAAAGGTTTTCCTTATCTGGATGGATCTCCTGAAGGACCCTAGCCACTGTAGACTTCCCAATACCAGTTTGGGATGCAATTTGTCAACAAGAAAGATCAAGAGAAGCAAGAGAGATAATGTTATCCCTTTGAGCAGCAGAGAGATGTTTTATGGGGGAAGGATAAAAATTTATTAATGATAGCAAGGGCTATATATGCTATAACATGATCCATTACATAAAGGTAACATAATATAGCAGTTACCTAAGGACATAATCAAGTTATGTCACTCCAGGGTCCAATATATGTAATCAAAACTTAAAGTCAAAAAACTATCCCAATGAGTAGTCATTTTGATTTGCCTGTCATTTCATCAAACCTTAACCAAATCTTTCAACTCTTGCACCATCTGAGAGCCAGGAGTAAGGGCTTTGTTTCATACTCTGACATCTGTTAGATTATGTTAGGGATATTGCCATTAGTGGCCATATACTCCAAAACATGCAAACATTGGGACAGTTTTTTGAGCCACTGTATAATGCTTACCCAGTGGAAGACACTCATACCACATCCTTAGTAAGCAGTTAGGTCATCATTACATAATCATGGTGCGCCAGATGCAATCCAGACTTCAGCACCTGTATGATACATTGAGATCAAGCCAATCAATTCATCAAATTACATGCAATGCAGTAATCCAACATCTACACTATCCAGTGCCTCACAATCACCTGAGTTTGTTGAACAAAGTGGTCCCAGCTTCACACACGTCAGCACTGTCTTGTACTCGAACATAACAAAAAACGAACAAAACTTACTTAATTTGTTGACTCGTTTTTCTAGCTGCTGGCGCCACTGCCTGCATGCAATATCTTCGACAAGCTGGAGCACAGACTGAACACTCCCTTGAATCCCTCCTCCACCACTCCCGCCCGCAGCGACAGGTCCACTGTACGGTGTGCCCGTACCAGGCACGTAAGGCATATAGTACGGCAATGATGCGTAAGATGGTCCAGGTGCTGACACCCCGGTGAGTACACATCCAGACATGAATAATAATATAAAAGAGACTCACGCGACGTGTGCCCGTACCCCATGTACGCCTGTGATCCTCCCCCC
>JBBPMV010000244.1:0-22083 GCA_038090495.1 Heimioporus retisporus | reverse complement strand
CTTCGGTCACCTCGGTCGACTGGAAGACCTTGAGGAAGCAATTAAGATACAAGACAATGCCGTTAGCTCCACTCCTGACGGTCATCCTAACAGACCCCGCCGTTTAAACCAGCTTGGAAATTCCCTCCTGGCTCGCTTCGAGTCTTCTGGCAAATTACCCGATCTTGATGAGGCGATTGAGAAACATAGAGACGCAGTTACTCTCACCTCTGAAGATCATGCCGGGAAGGGCAGCCATATGGCAAACCTTGCTACCATTCTAATGACTCGTTTCATGCATCTGAATGAGCCGGGCAACCTTGAGGAAGCGATCGGCCTATATGAGGAAGCCATGAAACTCACCCCGGATACGCATCGCAACAAGCCTGGTTGTTTCAACAATCTCGCAACCGCATTCAGATCTCGTTTTAAGTACCAAGGGGCGCAGGAAGACATCGACGAGGCTATCGATTTGCATCGAAAGGCCATAGATGCAGTAGCCGATCTCAACCGTAATAAATGTGCCTATTTGAACAACCTCGCAGCATCTCTCCTCACCCGTTTCGTCCACCTCGGCGAGGAAAAAGACCTCAAGGAGGCGGTCTCGCTGTACACTCAGGCTGTGGAACTTATTCCTGCCACTCACCCCAAGAAGCCCAAGTATATGAATGACCTGGCGAACTCGCTCAGAACCCGTTTCGAGTATCTCGGAGAGTTGAGCGACCTTGAACAGGCGATTTCGCTGCACCAGGAAGCCATGAAGCATGACGCTGGTTCGAATCATAGACACCACGTGTATTTGAACAGCCTCGCTACCTCCCTCCTTGCGCGTTTTAAACATGTCGGAAACCCAGATGACCTAGAGGAATCGATTTCAAGGCACAAAAGCTCTATACAGCTTCTTTCCCACGAATATTATCACAAACCTGTCTATCTGAACGATTTCTCTGCGGCCCTCCTCGTTCGTTTTGAGTACAATGGCAGATCCGAGGACCTAGAAGAAGCGATGTCGAACCTCCAACGCGCTGTGAAACTGGCCCCCAAAGGTCACCCGGAGAAACCCAAATACATGAAGAACCTTGCTATCTGCTTCAGAACCCGTTTCACGCACCTTGACCAACCGAACGACCTTAGGGAAGCCATATCCACTCACAAGGAAGCTGCCGCACTCGCCGCAGCGGATGGGAGGGACAGATCGGATGATATCAATACTCGAGGTGCTTCACGCCAAACTACCATCGATCACACTCCACAGAGCGACCTCGAGCACGCAATTTCACTGCATAAGGGTGCGGTTAAACTCACCCCTGACGGTCACCTACAGAAATGGCGTCGGTTGGATAGCCTCGCCAACAGTTTGCTCGTGCGTTTCGAGCACTTTGGGGCGAGGGGGGACCTGGAGGAGGCCGATCGGATTCACGAAGAGGCTGTGCGGTTGAGAGGTGTGTCTTGAGCAGCGACGTCTTCTGTCTATCGCCCATCGTCGAATTCCTGTGATGGCGACGGGTGCAATGGACAGCGGAAATGATCGACCGGGCTTGGAAGAGTGAGCGAGTGACGGTTCTTTCACGCATGCGTCGTAGTCTTCAAGAAAAACTGTAATGACGTGGCAAACTGCAAAGATGGCAAGCGCGTGAGTCTATCATCTGGAGCCCGGCGGACCATGTACACAAAGGCGAAGCTTCGTATGAGCGTCGTTACAAGACGGGTCCACGAAACTCTCTACTTATAGGGGCGGTTGACTCAGCGGCTATTTGCCGAGAAACGATTATGTAACGTTCGTGGGAATGTTAGACTGGCGCCACCCAGCATGTAGCTCGCCCGATACTTGTAGAGGCCACTGAGGCACGCCCTTGGTCTATCACCCACTGGCTGCCTGTGACGTTTATGCACGGTCTTTCCCCTTGCGCTCTCCCCAGCATGCTCCCAATCTACCCACCAACGATCCCGTCGCACTGCACCAGGATGCTACGCACTAGCTAGGGTTGGACAGAATCTGTTCCATCGTCATACGAATCTGACGGAGAATAAACATGTGCGTATTGTATGCGCATACACTGTCTATTTATATGGATTATGGATGTCAAGCACTCGTACATGTAAACCTAAAAACACACCATGAAACATGAAAAAAAGCGCGTCAGACCCGATCGCCCGCGTCCTCCTTGGCCTCGTGTATGAACGAGTTCGAGCCGTCCCGCATCTTGGATTCCGTCCACCTCGGTCATCACCTGTATCGTCTTGGACACGTTCATGTCCTTGCGGGTTGGCCGCAGGAGGGAGCGCGCTCTTCGGCATCATCGCCATGTACCTGCGGCAGAACTCGCCGAGCTGGGAGCCGACGGCTTGGACGATCACCTGTCGGCCATCCCCTTACAGCAAGTTTGGATCCTGTGAGTTAACTTACATCCGGACCTTCATCTTCTCACGACGGTCACAGTTCACGTATATCTGTGATACGGCACTCGAAATTTGGAAAGGCGACAAATTGACGGAGGTCGAAGAAATGTTATTCAAGGAAATCAAAGATTCTCGTCATCCAAATCCCAGTCGGTATCT
The DNA here is from genome assembly GCA_038090495.1 of Heimioporus retisporus. Classification (NCBI taxonomy): domain Eukaryota; kingdom Fungi; phylum Basidiomycota; class Agaricomycetes; order Boletales; family Boletaceae; genus Heimioporus; species Heimioporus retisporus. The sequence continues at coordinate 19,545 of JBBPMV010000244.1, read as the reverse complement.
ACATGCGAACCGTGCTCTTGTTCGCGTCCAGCGAAAAAGAACTGGGGAGGGGCGTTGGGGGACGTTTCTGCGGTCAGCCGCAGCTTCATCTATAGTATTATTGTTGCTAATCTGTCTCTGCTCGTAGTCAGACGATGATCAGACGATAATTATGACGTCTGGCGTGAAGTGTCTTGTGCTCTACGGGCAAGATAACTTTGATAGGGTGATACGTGACTTTGAGTCCGCGCTCCAGAATCACAGCATTGACAGCTATACTATGTGCTTCATCGCACGCATCAAAGTAAGACCTACGTCTGGTTGTTTTATGCAGTCTTTAAGCAGTATAAATTCAGCACATTGCCTGTCTCGGATCCGAATGTCCGGGAGGCAATGAAGGTTTCGGTATTTGCAACCGACTACGTGAGCGGAGAATGCTACAGCAGAGCGCACGATTTACTCGGAAAACTACCATATCTATATCAAACTTTCCACGTACCCGAAGTACGAACCGTTCGTTTGGCAGGTTGTTTGAAGTCTTGTGTACTGTATTGTTTGACGTTCGTTGGAAGATATCCAACTAGAGCCATCATGGTCTCAACGCCGATACTCACACATTGTGTCGAGCCTCATCCCAGCTGAGATGCCCTCTAGCAAATTTCGGCTGCTTTATTGTCTACCTTCATGACATTCCGTCGAAGCCCATAATGGCAGGAGGCTTCGAGGGAGCGCCTGGAACAGTCTGGCATGGTCACACCAGGAGTATGTTGCTGCGAAAACAGTCCAGTCCCATTCCGAGGACTAGGCGCCATATTTGGGGCTGGCTCAGTCCGGCGATGAAGAGTCGTTGCGCAACTACACAGATGCGTGTTGTATTGCTTCCGAGATGGAAGAAGCAGCTCAAGTAGTGCTTCAACTCGGTCCCAATATGGCGCGAGAAGCTTTACCGAGCTTCAGAGCGCAAGTTGACACTCGAGGAAGACTCTGCATACTCATTGTTTGGGATCCTCAAGATCTACGACATGCAGGCCATGTACGGGCAGGGTAATCGTGCGGTGGGTCGCTTCTTGGGACAGGCCCCGACCGGATCAAAAGATGACATGGTTCTCGCTTGGACGGGGTCCTCGGGCGATGCAATGGCTGTCTTCTCAGGGACCTCACTACATATCTACGAAACGCGCAAACCATGACATACTCCATTGCCGATCATGGATATTGAGATGGACAGCACCGTCTTGGAATTGCGTTCACCACCCGACCTCCCTCACGTCGTGGAGACATACAAGCAACAGCATACCCGTCTCTTGCCAAAGATTTGCGCCGGTCGGCTGGAGCTTTCTGGGCTTTCCTCTCCTATCACCCAACTTGCGTGGATTTCTGAAACTGAGTCTTACGGGCGGATACATCGTGCAACTGGGTCGATGTTTGGAGACAGAAGTAGGGACGGCAGAGGACTTGCTTGGAATGAGAGAACTCTTCGTTTTCCACCCATAGACCTGTCATGTACCATTTCCACCAGTTTGGGATGTAATGTTGGTTTCATTTGCTTGAACCAGCGGCTATACCAATGGGAAACCACTCGGGGTGACATGTGACAGCGGACTTAGTGAAGCCCGAACAGGTAATTTCACGAGGCACGCACTGGCCACCTACTACTTGAAAGGTCTGGCTTCGAGGGCTTATGAAGATCACCCCATGGCATTCTATCCATCCCATTGAAGCGACAATAATAGGCTACTACGAATTTGAGAACAATTCAGATCGCAACCGCAATCGAAATCGGCATCTCCCTGGCTGCTAATTACAATGGGATCTTTGATCCCTGCGACTGCTCTGGCTACAGGCACTGAATCTTCATTGCCCAACCCCCCGAATAATTTCGACGAGGAAGAGAGAAGAAACCAGAAAAAAAAGATCATTACGAGTATGTTATCAGTCTATTTTCTTGCAGCAGGAAAAAGTTACGAACGGCAGCATAGCCATCCGGGCTACCAACTGCGCCACGACCAGTCGGAACCGAATCCCCGCAGGATTTTACGCCGTTGTGCGTCATGGCGATCTCCAGTGGAGGACCCCGAATAGGCCTATGTTGGGGAACGAAGATGCCATAGAATGGCGCGCGCCGATTCCAATGTGTGACCATCGCCTCCAAGCTATGTTGGTCCTCAGACTGACAGAAACCCCAGTCCGACCGATCTGACCAGCACCCTTTGTATTTCTATTTTCGCATCGTTCGAATTCCAACCTATACTCGGCCGTGGCGAAATGCTGTGGGAACTAACAATCACGGTTCAACAATTGCTGGATCGAAATGCAAAAGGTCTTGGTGAGCAGGATACGGGATTTCTGAACCTAAGCACCGAGCCTCATTGTTTGCAGCGTTCGACCTCCATTCAATGAGTGGGGATACTAAGTTTCCATGCCCGTCGCTCCTGGTTACTGTCCAGCCACAGAGGCGGAGTGGGAAGGTGGCGGTTCTTGAACCCCATCGTGTAAGTATCTAATATGTGACAGCTTTTATCATCGCCAACGATCTGCAGTCGACCGTAGAACCTCTTGGTCAGCTGGAGGAGGAGACGAACCAAGGCTACATCGCTTTATCACGTTACAGACAGCATAAGAACATACAAGACCTCGAACGTTCTATCGAATTTTTTGAGCATGCGCTCAATCACTGCCCTCTCGATCACCCTTGTCGCGCAGCTGCCCAGTCAAATTTGGCATTTTCAAAGTTCACTCGCTGTGAGGCTGGTGACTCTGATCTTTCCCTCGACGTTCCGATCGCGTTATATCGCGATGCCCTCGAGGGACGTCCTGCTGGCCATCCTGACCGATCTTCCACATTGATCGAATTGGCTGGCGTGCATTTTGCGCGATTTAGAAAGCGGACGGATGTGCTTGATGGCGCAAAGGCTGTGACGTTGATGCGTGAGGCGATAACCCTCGGCTCGATGGAGGGTCACCAAAGCCAAGCCGCAATCTCCGCAGTCCGGCTACATGCAGCGCACGCCCTGAAACTTTTTCAAGCAGGCCGCTATCCAACCATGCGTGGATCTTCTTCAGACTTGATAAACGAAAACGCCTGGATCTCGAGTCTGAGTGCTCTGTTGCTGCACCACTATCAACGGCTTGGCGATCAAACCGACCTCGAACAGGCAATCTTGATGATGCAGGCGTCTATATCTGACGAGGACCCCCCTTATGCGCCTCTGCTCGGGAATCTCGGCCTAGCGTTGTGGTACCGCTTCGGTCACCTCGGTCGGTTGGATGACCTTGAGAAGGCAATTGAAATACAAAGCGGTGCCGTGGGTTCCACTCATGACGCTCATCCTAGCAAACCCCACCGTCTAAACCATCTTGGAAATTCCCTCCTTGCTCGCTTCGAGTCTCTCGGCAGACTGCCTGACCTTGATGAGGCGATTTTACATCATCGAGACGCAGCTGCCCTCGCTCCTGAAGACCATGCTGGGAAGCTCAGTCATATGACGAACCTTGCTACAATTCTAATGGCCCGTTTCATGCATCTGAATGAGTCGATTTACCTCGAGGAAGCGATTGTTCTATATAAAAACGTCATTAAGCTCACCCCGGATATGAATTACAACAAACCTTGTTGTTTCGACAATCTCGCAACCGCGTTCAGGTCTCGGTTTATGTGCAAAAGGGCACAGAAAGACATCGAGGAGGCCATTGATTTGCATCAAAAAGCCATAGATGCAGTGGCGGATCGCAGCCGTGACAAATGTGCCTATTTAAACAACTTTGCAGCATCTATCCTCGCCCGTTTCGTCCATTTCGGCGAGGGAATAGATCTCGAGGAAGCGGTCTCGCTGTACTCTCAGGCCGTGAAGCTTGCTCCTGCCACCCACCCCAAGAAACCCACGTATATGAATGACCTAGCAAATTCACTCAGAACTCGTTTCGAGTATCTTGGAGTGTTGAGCGACCTTGAACGTGCAATTTCGCTGCACCATGAAGTCATGGAGCTTGACGCTGGTTCAAACCATAGAAGCCACATGTATTTGAACGGCCTCGCTACCTCCCTCCTTGCGCGTTTTAGGCATGCCGGAAACCCAGATGACCTAGAGGAATCGATATCAAGACACAAAAGTTCCATACAACTCCTTTCTCACGGATATCATCACAAACCCGCCTATCTGAACGATCTCTCTACAGTCCTCCTCGCTCGTTTCAGGTATCATGGCAAATCCGGAGACCTAGAGGAAGCGATATCGAACCTCCAGGAAGCTGCGACACTTGTTCCCGAGGATCACCCAGAGAAACCCGAGTACATGAAGAACCTTGCTGTGTGCTTCAGAACCCGTTTCACGCACTTTGACCAACCGAACGACCTCGGAGCAGCCATATCGACCCACAAGAAAGTTGTAGAACTTGCCGCGACGTGTGGGGGGGACAAATCGGGTGGTATCAAGGCCCGACTCACTCCACACCACAGTACCAATCACACGCCACAGAGCGACCTCGAGCGCGCCATTTCGCTGCATAAAAAGGCGGTCGAACTCACCCCCGAGGGTCACCTGAAGAAATGGCGTCGATTGGATAGCCTTGCCAATACTCTGCTCATGCGTTTCGAGTACTTTGGGGTGCTCAAGGACTTGGAGGAGGCAGATCAAATTCATGGAGATGCTGTGCAGTTGAGAAGCGTGTCTTCAAACGTCGCTCATGGTGTTCCATAATTTAGAAAACAATGGCGTTTCATGTGATTGGCTAATGCATCACTTAGACAATACTTGGTTTGTGTTGATAAATGTGAAGCGGATGCATAGGTTGGTAGCAGTATTGATTGAGATTTCGAAGAATCAGCTACGAGTCTGCACGAGTAAGCAAAGTGGTGCACAGTATACAGATTGTGCTCATGATAGCATCATGGCCTTGTCCGGGTACATCATGTTCAATGGGTTACTTGTACGACTTTCGAATAATTGCACAAAATGACTAACCCAATATATCAATGGGCAATAGAGTTACAAGAAACATGAACACAAGAAGGTATACTCTCCTGTAGAGCTATGTGCCTGATGTAGAAGATTGCTCCGAAGCCAACTCTGGCCCTAGAAGTTGCAACAACGCGTCCATATGTAATTCGCAGATGGCCGCAAACCAAAATTCGTGTTCTGAATCATGAGTTGTGACAAGGTTATGCGCGATTTCGTGGGCAACTGTGAAGAACCTAGCGATAAAAAGCAACGTAAGCGACCATCATAGTGTACGTGCTTAAATGAAACCAACCATGACGATAAGGCCCTTCGTGAGTTTCCCTTCTTGACATCCTGGTAATCTTTTGAAAAAAAAGTTCAGTAAGTCGGTCCTCTATGAGCAAAATCGCACGTACGCCACACTTCAAAATATCGAAGGTTGACATATATCGTCCCCTGTTGATTGAACGCGATACATCCCGCAGACATATCGTAGAAAACGCGCAGAGATTCTATGGAGAGGCTATATATCTTGCCAACGCGGGTGATGAGGCGCACGAAACATGTGAGTCGGTCTCGTTTGCGTTCTACAAACGTATTGATATTCGGAATGCCTATCCCCAAGGTTTATGGACATCAAAATATCGCATGTCATGTGGAGTTACCTTGGCCCACGTAGACGCCAACGTCTTCGATCGATTCTGACTATTTGTTAATAATGAGGTGGAGAGAGAATGTGGTACGAAAATTACCAAGGAACATCAAATTCTCCATTGGTTCGGAGGTGTTGCAGTAAGTTTCCTTCAAGAATTTGACCATGGCAAAATCGCTTTTGTGGTGTGGTCTGGAAGTAGAAGCTTGAATGGATCCGCTTATGACGGACTCTGCCATGCCAGTGAGAAAAATGTCACCTTGGACAGCCTTTAATTTCTTACCTATGTACTCTCGAGGGATCACTTGATTCGCGGGTCTTGGAGAGTAGATTAGATGATGCGAGCTACATGTCAAGCAAACTCACGCAGATGGAGTAAGACGCTCGCTCATGTCCCCAGAGGGCTGATCACTCGCGCCAGTTACAGCATGAATCGCATTACGAACATAGCTACTAAACCTGGTGAAGGCGAGGGACGTGTCGGAGGACGCTGGAAGTGGATCTTCTGGGGAGGCATTGCTCTCGATGACAGAATGACCTGCCGGATCAGAGGATGTGGAAATGCGATTAACTCCCATTTCTACGGGAGGGAACTGCACCGCAGGAGGACCGGTGGGAAGGTTGGGGGTATCGGATGCAGTAGAGCAACGTGGTTTCTTTGCATCGGTCGTGTCCGGATTATTGGGGGTGGTAGAGGATAGAAATTCCTGGTCAACTATGTACTGGTGTTAGCTTGCCCATTGAATGAAGCAAAGAAGCTGACCCTCGTAGCCTCTTTTCTTCAAAACTTCGAGATCCTCGGAAAGTATGCTCGTGAGGAGTAAGGCGTCATTCAGGTTTACTTTGCAAAGCAACACTCCACACAGAGAGACGGCAAGTCTTTTTGTTCCAAGTTTGAGAACAAAAAAAGGCAAGATTGGACAAAGTGCTCACTCGTACATGTCACGCTTTGCTGCGCGAGAAACCCATATTTGCACTGTTCCTTGTTTATCTTTTGCAGCAGCCCATGCATCTCTTTTTCTTGTGATAGGCCTTTCATTTCCAATAGTGAGGGTTTGGATGATAGACAAACGCTCACAGACCCTGACATCAATCCTATCCGAAGAAATAATTGTCGTGGCTCTGGGCCGTTGGTGAGAGTAGCTAAATAAGGGAAGTCTTTCTTGGACCAATTTCGTTATTTCGGTACGCAATTTCTTGTCATGCTTCTCTTTAGACGGATCGCAGTCCTCTCGGATAACATCGGTCAACCGTTTGGACCCAAGTAAGAAATAAAAGTCTATCCAATCCAGTCAGTAAACCATTATTTTATTTAAAACTTTATTTGTTCTCACCTACGAGTTCGAGAGGCATGTCTTGCGGCGCAGCGACTATCGAATCTGCGAAGAGTTTGTAAGTGGGTATATCGTCTATGATGACAATATCACTGGGCTTCTGGAGAGAGGGCACGTTCCTCCATCCACCTGAATCCGCAGTCTCCCGTCGAAATCCAAGCAGAACCGGCCTGGTACGCATTTCGATTATGGTATTACTCGAAATGCGATTGCTCCGTACAGCGAGCTCGCGTAGCTCTTGCAAGAATCTAATTTGTTTTCCGGTTAGTAGTGTCCAAGTATGATTCCCTCGAAAAATTGACCGTTCATGCCCTGAAAGCGTGTAGAATTCGCTGTGGTTGTTAACAAGGCAATCTGCGACGTTCTGTTCAGAAGGCTCATTCTTGGCGCCGCAAGCGCGCAAGAACTGGGCCGCCACAATCCCAAAGTTGACAAAATGGAACAGCTTCGTGTAGTAGTCATGTTTCGTATTCGGCCCAAGGTAACATTGGACTGGGGTCAGCATTTCCTGGCATTGTTCAGAATCGGTCTTCGGAATAATAGGTGACCGAGAGAGTGCCTCAAGCTCATCCTGTGCAAAGCCTATAACAATGTTGACTTTACTCGAAGACGTGCAGAAAGAAGATCGCTTACGTGACATATTGTTCGACAACACTTCAAACCATTGGCGAGCAATGTCCTCGCTGGGTGGTGGCTTTGTCTGCAGCCATTGAAGTAGAAATGAAGAAGGTGGATGGCGTCGTACACCTAGCTGCTCGAAGCTGCTCTCTTGATCCTTGTCCCGTATAACGGCAAGGCCAAGAGTTTTCCATTGATTATCCAGAAATACCTGAATCAACGTCGGTGAGAAGAGATACTCCGAGGATCGAAACGAAATCTCGGTACCTCTCCCAACTTTCCAAGGTAGCGAACATCCATCTTCACTGCTGGTATAAATGCTATATGTTGGAAGTTGTCGGACTTGTAGCTGGAGTATACCGATTGAAGGTTAGCGCACAAGTAGTCGAAGGCCGTTTTCCCGACCGCAGTATCATGAGAACACAGCTCTACAATCTCCTCTAGGTTGGGATTGCGACGCAGACCAAGACGATACATGAGTTCAGCTACACAGCAAGGTGTCAGGAGATCTCCAAAAACTGAGTTAACAATTCACCTTCGGGGCTCGCGTCTCGCCATTCAGACTTGTCTCTCCATGCAAGGACTGGTAGTTCAAGTCGCCGGAACGTGGGCGTCGGAGGATAGAGCTCGCTAGCACGAAAGCGTGTTTTTCCGGTGTCATTCTTGCCCTCTACCCCCGAAAAAGCATGAAATCCTCTCAATTTAGTGATTTCTTCCGGAGTAAGGGTATTAACCACTTGAACGAGAAAGTCTAGGAGATCAGAATCACCACACTTTCCAGTTTCAACCATCCTAGAATACAATGATCAAATGAAATGAAGATTCATGCAATGGATCGGCCCACCTTTCCAGAATGTGTTGAGGGGAGATATGCCGTTGCACTCCTAAACCTATGAGGAGCTGTTCCATGTCCTCGTTGAGCACAGTGCATGAAGGAAGCTGGACAACCTTAAGCTCTAAGTCATCAAATGCTGGAATGTCCCAGCTGTTGAGGTAGGTTTCCGTCGGACAATACAATTTGTGCGCAATTGGGATACACCTCTTATGTGCAAATACTGACTTGGCCAGACTGCGTATCTCGTCCGAGGATGACCACGCGGTGGAGACGGTGCGCAAGACACACTCGGCCCACTCCGCAGACCGAGTAAAATCATGTTCGGGATACTTGGATCTGATTCCCGGCAGAGAGATGTATTGAAACCAGTCCAAGATCGTGAATTCCCGCCACCCAAGCGTTTTCAGTCCAGCAGGACTGAGCTGTTTAGAGATGTTGGAGGGTATGAGGGAAGCGGGCATCGGCCCATCCAATGGAAGGTGGGCTGCAAGACCTTTTGGAATGAATGACTGTATCGAAGTCAATTGAATCTTTGTTCCACATGCATCCCGAAAACAAATAACTTTTGAAACCTCCGCCATGTCCGCAGTCGAGCCATGCGATGTCTGCCACTGGAGACAGGCAACAAGCTCCTCTTCATGGAGAGTACGTCCACGTAGATCCTGTAGCACATCAGAGGGTGTGATGTCGCGCATCCTGTGTTCAGTTGGCAGCGCATGCGTAATGCGCTGTGCAGCCTCCGCAATCTCCGGTAAAAGTATTGGCACTTTCTTTAAGAACTTGCTAGCGAGTTGATCAAATGACCTTATCTCCGTGGCGTGGCGGACTCCGACAGAGGACAGAAGTCTCAGAGGCGAATTAGAACAACTATAGAACGACTCTTGTAGCAGTTGTCCGACCGTTTCTGAAGGTATGGACTTATAAAATGTAAAGAACTTGAGGACATGGATAAAGCAGTCCTGTAGCCGGTCTTGAAATTCTGAGTCATTTGATTTGGTTGCCTCTTCCCATGAAGTTTCAATAGCAGAAAGCTCTGACTCGTAAACAATCCGAGCCAGAAAGCCTCCGACACACAGTAGTTCCTTGTTCCACGCTAACAAGCAGTCAGAATTGAACATCAATACGTCTAGAAAATTAGTGAGAGTGCCTACCAGCAGGACTCCTATTACTTGTTTCTGCATCAGGAACAGCACTACACAATAACATATGAAAATTGACTTACGCTAGGTCAATTGATTCACGCTCAACAGTGGGGATAAACATCGAAGCCATGTGTCCACCGATACCCGTGCTCTGACTAGTTGAATGACCCTAAAACAAATGAGACGAAGCAATACCAAGTGAGTGATCCTCGGCACGAACGATAAAAATCTTCGGATGTGGTGCCCTGGTCCTGGGTCAGTCAAGCCTTGTGATAGTGTGAATATCGCCCACCCATCTAAATTTGCATGAAGCCCCTGGAATATTCGTCTCCCATGATCCATACATCTGCTCCGATCGTATTCGTCTTTCCCAGTCTGAGGATACGCTAATTGAGAAATAATGACAACCAGCTGGACCGGAAGAACCCACGTATACCAGGCTATAATCGAGTTGCGAAGGGGGCTTCTTGTATGTACACCGAAATAGCCCTTCGGACAGCTCCTTATCCTCGTTGAAATCCACTTTCGTTGTATATACCGTTAGACCCAGTTTTGTCACGTAAAAGTGTGAAGGATTTCCAGACGGTGGCATCTGAGGCATCTCGCAATTCTCAGAATCCGAATGCTCTAGGCCCTTTGTTGATAGTGGCTCGTGTGCCCCATCAAGGATGCTGGCTTGAATTGTGAATCCTGGCAAGAAATACTCAGTGTACAAAATTTTGACGCCCGAAGGACACTCACGTTGACATTCGATCTTACGCACAGTCATCGTCTTTAATGGGCTATCACACAAGAACCCAGTAGGTATGCTGACAGGTTCAGAGTGTTCCAGAGATTTAGTAATCTGTCCGATACAATGTCCATTAAGGACAACTTTCACATCCTTTAAATGCGACATGAATGTGATCGATGTTGCAAGGAACCGCATAAGATCGGTTGTTTCTGGCATCGGACCAGGTTCTTTTAATGGAATATGAAATGTTGTCCACTGAGATCGAGCCCTGTCCGTTCCCTTTTGAAAACATAACTGAGGTGGAATGAGGATGTATTCTTCGGTATGTTAGTATCCGACATCCACACACCCGCTCCCTATTATCCGTCCAGTAAAATCTCATCGCATGACCTTCAATTGTATTTATATCATTCCACCTAGGTAGGTGATATGACGCACCATCGGACAGTACGACTGGGGTGTCGGTCACAGAAAACAAGCTGTAAAAACCTGTTTCCAGGTTGAATATATGTGCACGCTCATACGTGGGGGCAGAGGATCAGCTTACCGACGCCAAATGCGCCAATCTTTGTGGGATTGATATTCCCCATGGCTAAATGTGACACGATTAATAAACATATCATTGTCGAAAGGGATGTAACATACCAATCTTTACGAGTCGCGTCCAGTCATCTGCTGTAAACTTCTTCCCATTGTTCCTAAACATCCATTGGACAACCTCATATGGGGTTAGTTAGATAGAACTTGCGACCCATACTATCTTACATTGGGAGACTTCGAATTGGCTGGTAACAGAGTTCCTTGTGTATCAGTCTCGAAGTGAATTTCAGCAGATTCGGATTGCGCATCGTCGGAATTCTGCAGAAGTTCTCTGAATACTAAATGATGGAAATATGGGACACGTTGACAAAAGGTAAGTTTGATGAGCTGATTGTTGTACTTACAGGTAAATTCACCTGGATAGCGGGCGAGAATTTTGTTGATCAATGCGCCTTGGTCGACCTCGACTGGTTTTCCATCGCCAGCTGCCCACTCAACAATTCGAGAGAATTCAGACGAGAACTGGCATGCTCGGAAAATTGATCAATGGCTTACCTGCACATTGCGGTATTTAGGCATACTACGGTCTTTTCGACCTTTTGTGGCGAAACGACGCATTGATTAAACAACAGTGAAACGGCTTGCAAAAGTAGGAAGAAATGAGATAGGCTAGTTTACACGCGAGCAAAACCGCATATTATACACGCATCAGTGGCAGAACCCCCAACCCACGGCCCTGGTGTGCTCACAAAGTTAAGTTCAATTCCACCAGCCTCATTTAACTCGCATGTTGACATGATTCATTTGCAGCTGATTACAAAGAAATTGAGGCTTGCTACCGGAACTTCCTCCTGATAAGAGACGCTTGTCAAAAACGTTGCGGAATGAGAGTTTCCAAAAAATGAAATGAAATGAATACGCTGCTTAGCGGCCGAGCTTGATGATATGATCCACGGCCATCGGCCAACTGCTGCACAGATAGGCTCAACCAGCCTGCCATCCTGCAGCAACTGGGATAAATATTGGTCCAGACCGACCCGCGGCTTACCTCTTTCCACGCGATCGGTGTTCTCTCCCTTATCGACGTCCGAGTCATTGGCCGCCAGTCACGTGAGCCGCATGAAGCGGTGCTCAGAGCTTGTTTGACACGTATCACACACGAGGCGTTGAGCCGAACAGCTCGATTGCATGAGAAAGTCTAACAGTTGTGGATTCGTGACTATTAGACTTACGTCTAGTACAAGCACGAGTGTCACCCACCCTCTCCACAGTAAATCGCCCAACTCACCCGCTACGGACAAACTTCCACATGTCGATACAAGATTTGTATGTCGCCAATACACGACAGTGTCCTGGATACCCTCTGCACAGACCAACGCCAAGGAGAGACCTGAAAACTAAATACATTGAGGATGGTTTCCAGATCGGGGATGTGGGTTTTGTCAGCCCCGAAGGTGAATTCATTCCCCTTCACAATATATGCGTTCCCCCCCAGGAGGGGCTTCGTGGTCCCATCTACCAACCCGTCGATCCTTGTCAGATTCAGAGATGTGATGGGTATCCTTCGGGTCACCGCTTCATAAGTTCCGGTGTGGTCCGGATGGATATGTCGAGGTGCGCAAAAAATATTAGTCTAGATGTATCAATATTGTTGACATGTTCCTTGATACGTGTCTAGCGAGGATTCCAATCTTGCATACAAGTTCACTGCGGAATCCAAAGCTGGCGCCGTTCTTATCCTTCCATCTGGCGCAACTCTATTTCAGCTGGACGACTCCGACATGAAGAGATTTCGGGAGGCCGCTACTACTTATGCACGCCAGTGGTGTGGGGTGCATAACAAGGATAGTCTCTATCTCATCACTGGGGCGTATAAAACGCGCGATTTCACTTTGGCATCATTTGATGCTCACCACCCCGGTGGGGTGCTGCGAGTAGTTGCGCAACAAGGCAATAAGGACGCTTCCGAGGCATACTTCTGGGATTGCGATTTTCAGGTGCATTTTCAAACTAGCCCCGTAAAAAATCCATATGAGAACCAAACGGTTATCATAAAGGGTTTTCGGATAACGGTTAGATGGGGATGGTTGGCGTTAATTGAAGAGCTAGGGCTGTACAAGTATCCAGTCTTTCCCTACATTGCATCTCTATTTTCCGCACTACTTGTATTACTCAAAGATGTATTTGAGATGGCTGAAGGGTGGTTATCTCGAACAGGTGAGTTGTCACTGGGCAGTCGCTTGAGGCCACTAAACGCCCGCCTCGGTAGCACCATTCAAGTTACTCGAGCATCTATTCCAGATAGCCCGAAGTTTATTGCCGCAAACCAGTGGGTTATTAGATTCATATCGATGAGGCGGTTACAATGCTGACTGAATGCAGCTGTAGAGCTCATTTCGCGTTCTTCTCAAGTGCGTGTGACCATTCTATATAATACCATATTGCCAGCTGGTAGTTCGTGATCCAGCCACTTCATCCTTCAGACATTATCAATCGCTACCTGCTAAAAAAGGTAGGCACACACGTTCACAACTGCAACAATTGGTTGAATTTCTCGAACAGGATCCGCTAGCTTTAATAGCCATTACTCATGACAATGAATGGATAGATATGCTCGAGAGGGTGCGCATATTCGCTCACACTCGGTCTAAGCCTGACCATCCAATAGGGAGGATTGCCACCCGAAGATCTTTTGCAAGAAGATCATTTCTTGGAGTTTCTGGAGAAAAACTATACTGCAGACACTGATGATGGCGAGTATTCAGTCGCAACAAATGTAGTTATTGCCAATTCTCTCCTAGGTGTTGTTTGTCTACGAAGGCAAATGTGGGGTTTTTTTTTCGTACGGTTGATGTCTGCGGCTTATCTGCCACTTATGGTGGGCACACTGGCAGCTTCGACGCAGAACCCAGTCCAGACTTTTCTCAACTCGAGTCTGCAACAGAGAATGCGCAAGCTGTCATTACACGTGCGTATCACCTCCTTTCTATGAAAGAACGATTAATCCCTTCTTAGACATACGGGTGGAAGGTATTACTGCCAACCTTGGGCATGTTCCCACCGGGTTTTACGTCCGAGTTGACATACCTAACCACGCATCGAAGCGAACCAAAAACAGGTCTATCATGGTCAATGATCAGATTATTCAATGGAACGATCTCATTTACTTGTACGGTGCCATTCGCATTATTTCGATTGGTTATTCCTGCTAACGGATCCAAGACCCTCCGATCCATCCATTATGGTCACCCTGATCGTTTTTACGACCTGCGAGCTAGGCCAGATGATAGGGAGAGTGAAAAAGAGTGTGGACGAGCTACGCAACTGTTCTCATCGTGAGTACCAAGTTTGCAACGCTTTTGCACAGAGGCTACACACTTGCGCGCCACACAGCATTCACGCTTGTTGATAAGGAGGGCGAAGATGTACGGCCTCGTGTATCGCTCCACGCAGCTGCGCAAGAATTGCCCTACCACCATCGTACGCGGGGTAGATTAAATGAAGTGGATCCTGTTGCTGTAAGCCAAGGAAGCATGTTCTGCTGGCTACTTGAACTATTTTTGGATTCAGCTAGACTGCGAAGAATCCCTAATGGAAGCGACGGACAAGGGGCATGACGATATCCTTCGTTACTACAAAACCCCTAGCGAAGACAGACTCAGATCTGCTATATTCAATTTCGAGCACGCCCTAGTCGATTTCCCTGGAGGGCACCTATATCATGCTGCCGCGTTGTTCAATCTTGCCACAGCTGAATTTATTCGCTACCAATATTGCAGTACAATGCACGACTTCGAAAATAAGTGCCTGTCTCGTTACCGGCAGGTGCTCAAATTGCGCCGGGATGATCACCCAGATCGTCCTTTGACATTACTGCGTCTAGCTCAGGCCATTTTGTATCGTTCCGACGCGGAAGGTGCAACTTCGACCGACGGTGGACTATCCACTGAGTTCATTGACGAGCTTAAGAGTGTTTGCTTACCAGGCACCCATGCGCGTCGGGCTGTAGACCTCGTACTTCAGACATACGAACGGATCCTGCTTGGACATTCCGAAGACTTAGGCAAGCTCGATGATCTGATTTCAACGTTGGAGGTGGCGGCACAAGAACCTCCAGTCGCCTACTTTGATAAGCCCGACAGATGGAACAACCTCGGTCTCGCATTACAAAGACGTTTTCAGCTGCAGCGCAAGGCCAATGACCTCGACCGAGCAATCAAGTCGTTCGAGACGGCTGTACGGATCGCCCCCGACAATCATCTAGACAGGCCCACTTACATGAACAATCTCGGAAATGCCCTCATCCTTCGCGGCTAGCCACGGCACGCGTTGCCCTAAACGACGGTATGTCACTACACTAGTATGGTTTTCCTTGTGATCTTCCTAATCTGGCCAGCTAGGCGAATACCCTCTTGCAACTTTCCCCGCTCGGCATGTTTCGCGATGGCCGGTTATATATTGGTGGTGGAATTTAGAGACTGTGGGAATTGGATCAGGTGCAAGTCGTGTATTTATTACCCTGCCCCATCACCTGTTTCGATTGCATTTGTTGGACAACAGCCTACCAACTGAGCATTTTACTAGTCTTTTTTTGTACATGTATCAGGAATATTTGCTTACTAATTTGATTATTTCTAGAACGGGTAGTGAGTTTTGTCTCTTTCGGGCTAAGCACGGAACGCCGTTGCAGTCGATAATGTTCATCCGGACTTGAACGCTTGAGCAAAAAATCTGGTCACTTAAAGGTGTTCTCGCTACATAAATTTCATGTGCGTTATGTAGTTTACAGGTAGTAGTACATATTCAAGAAAGAAATTAGCGGGTCAGAGATTCGAGCATCTTGAACTGGATTGCAATTGCTGATGCCGGGAGAGTGGGGGCTGATGACGTCCAAAGGACAGAAAGGTGTGTGCAGTTCACTCGGGATAACCGATCGTAGCTGGGATTCTAAGCCACAGGTCAGAGAACGCCAAATGCGAAGTCCATTCTATAGTGAGAGCCAGGAATGCCCACCGTTTTTCGCCACCCTGAAAATTAGGTCAGAAGAAAACGAGCAGAGGGGAGCAACTACTCACCTCGCTCTTCCAGCAGAGATACGCTCGGACCTCCCTAAGCCCAAAGATTACGATTACTTCATAATCAAGCTTGTAGTACACCTGGCCACCAATCTTCTTCTGGGACAGATCCTCCACGGTCTTACTTAAGTCAACATAGATAGTGCAGAATGTGGAGAAGGATGCTAAAGATCCTCGTTAAAAGGGTGACGCGAGGCTCAAGATAGAACTCACATTCGTCTTGATCCACCCATTCCGGATTGGACAACTTGCCTCGGTAATGAACCAGACGAACGGTTTGCATACCGAATCCCTTTGGATCGCGCTTGGCGAGAGCATACGCTTCCCGAAATTCTATCTCTTCACGAACATGAGCGTCCTATCAGCCAATCAGTTCCCAAGCTAGCACTTCGCAGGTGGATTCAACGAAGGTGGCATACCCTGCGAAATTTTGGTTCAAAGTACCCTGAGACAAAGCAATCGCCGGTCGGATCGACCTCCCATGTACCTTTCCGACCGATGCAATGCTCGTCTTCGTTGTCGACCATCGATGCACAAACTATGCCATATATGCCAGGTGATATGCCAGGTGCAACGCGCGAAGCGGCCAAATGATGATCACAGTCAACATGGGACAATACCGCCCCATTCGCGACTGCCTTGTTGCTGAATGGGCGTGAACAAAGGAATTAGAGAAGTGATGTCAAACGTACATGTGATTGTCTGGACGGCAGATGTTGATGCTCCTGGATTTGAAATAAGACTGCAGCCTGGACCAGAGCCAGTCGTTTGTCGAAAGGTCTCCTACGAGGAATGCCGTCTGGGTTGAGGGTGAATATGTCGATTTACTCTCGAAATCTGCTGAAACGTACAGTAATCTGCGTGTTCGCGTGCTTCTCTTGCTGTTCGAATGCGTTGATGATAGCATCGATAGAATCGTTGAAAAGACCGGTGGCTTCCTGGCTAAACAATAAAGAATGAGATACGCAAGGCAATGCTTATACGAATTGAATGAAATGTTACCCCGACAACTTCAGCTTCCCGAATGCGATATTATACTTTTGGTTGTGGTAACGACGTCCAGCAACCCTGATGTAACCAGGTTCCTTATCACTCTTGATGACTAGTCTTGTCGAAGTGTCAAATTCACGCGTAAATTCATTTATCTCGTCAGGACTGGAATGCTCCCAGCCTTGGAGCTTTTCTGTGTTGTGATTATCTTAGGTCAACTGTAAATGAACCGTCAAAGGAAAAAACCACAAACGCTGCAGCAAAGCTCTGGCCCGTCGAGTAACAAAGTCTGAGCCCTGCAGCCGACCTAGACGTATATGAAGACACCTTGTGGTGGATTAGTATAACTACATACACTCAGCTGGAGCAATCTCTTCACAGGAGATCGGGTTGGATTTCACCAGAAACATGCTCAAGTCGATGGTCCTATGCCCAGCATCGATGATGACGACTCCCTGAGGAGTCGACTTATCGGTTGCCTTTGTGTTGAGAAGGTTCGAAACGCAGAAGTGGAGACATGCCTCGCCCTCCGTCAGCAGGTGGACTCGAGATTGCCCCTCAGGTGAACTTGGAATGAGGCAGGTACGTGCAACCGCCTGGCGGTACATTTGTTGCACTCCTCCCCATCCATTTGGGTGAGTAACGATGAGCTCAACAGAGTCCTCGAGAGTTGACCAAGAAAATTTGGAAGGACGGCCATGAATATATGTTTTGGCACAGTTGAAAAGATATTTAATAAAATCGGTGAGAATGTCGACGGCAGACTTTCCCGTCGGCAGAGGGGGTAGATCATCCTGCGGATTGATGGAAGAAGCTAAATGGTTGGGGCGAAGATGGAGCTTCCACCTGAGTCCCAAGAGGATGATAAGTTCTTTGGATGTATCACATGGAAATGACTAACCATTCGGCCCTTGTCCAGCCCCCCGCCAACGCACGCTCTATGATACTCTCGGCAAGCACCTCGGCGCCAGCGGCTTGGACGACACCGTTCTTGTCATAGTACAAGAGAGAAGGTACCTTGGCGTCAGCACGGACAAGTTCCTGTGCGGGAAATCTACGGCCAGTGAAGATAGATAGACATGAAAGGAGGTAAGCTTGCCTCGTAACACCGAAAATCTCTGGAATTTTTCCTGGTTCCAGGATACAGTACGATACTCCACTGAATGTCGTACCGATGTCGAACGCCAAAATGAGTTTAGTAGCGCCAGTGTACGGTTTGGAGCCGAGCATGGTTGAGAGAAAAGTGGTCAGTAGATTGGACCTTATGATAGGGCCGCAATCAAAACACGGCAGTGCATAGGCTGATACACGATAGTGAACGAGAAGCGCCTTTGTTGTGAACGTGGAAACCTCGTGGCGTGTAGACGCTCATAACTCACTGCCAGCCCCTGCCTGACACGTCCGGTGATCGATGCTCTCAGTAAACGCTGGGGAGCGAAACTCCCGTCATAATTCCGGGCTCCAAAAAGGTGTTGAGAACCTCTTTTTTTGGATCCCCTCTGCCTAGGTTGTGACCGCGGGTGATGCCACTGTAGAGATGATGTGGATTGCGATCAAAATAGCCGCATCATGTGGTGAGCTGCAAGATAATGGTCCTAGGGTTGGATTGCCAAACCTGTGCTAGCTCTCTCGAGCCGAAAGCAAATTACATAGTCAAATTCGGATAATTAAATGCAATAAGCGTAGGGAAATGGCTTAGTTCTGAATCATACTATCACCTAAAACTATAGAGGACCCCATAACCACTGAAAGTCACCGTTCAGGTGAACGTTAGCGGCAGTGACTCTGATTCCTGTTCACTGACTGGCAGAACACTGTGTAGTAGTGTCCCATCTGGGGAGGGCATGTTGCGCTCTCTGGTGTCCGTTATTGGCACCGCCCGGATGCCCCTTTCCAGACACCAGCGTGTGGCTCGCCCCCTGGTATTTGTAGAGGCCATGAGGTGCGCCCTTGGTCTACGACAGTCATCTACTGGTTTGCGTTGATTCGCAGCATTTTCCCAACCTTGAAAATCCCCCTAATTCTAATTTTCGGCAAAGCCCAGAAAAAGGATATTTCAGAATGCAAAGTCTGAAGTCTGGCAAGTTGGTACTTGCTGGTGTTGTTGAGCCGGTGGTTGACGAAGAACCCCAGCATGACTGTTCAGCTAGCGCCCCATGCGCCTCTTGAACTCGTCTTGCTATTACTGTGACGCGTCCAGACGACCTCGTTTTTACCCTCTCCTCCAGCCCGCCTGCCAATCTACCTCATCCACCACCCGTCGCACCACCCAACTTCTGAAGATGCCGGGCAAGGACAGAACTCGTTCCCTCGTAATACAAGTCGGACGGGGAATAAAGATCCGTGCGTATTGTATGCGCGTACACTGTCTATTTTATATGGATTATGGATGTCAAGCACTCGTACACGTAAACCTCCAAAAACACAACACGAGACACGAAAAAAAAAGCGCGTCAGACCTGATCGCCCACGTCCTCCTTGACCTCGTGTATGAACGAGTTCGAGCCGTCCCGGGTCTTGATGGCCTCCACCTCCGTCATTACTTGCATCGTCTCGGACCCGTTCATGTCTTTGCGGATCGGTCGCAGGAGGGTCGTCTGCCGACGCGAGGGCGAGAACCGCAGGCTGCCCGTCGCGACGCTGCCCCGCTTGTCCGTCTCGAACGAGACCCCGGACGCGATTCGGTAGATGATCAACGAGGGCGCAATGA
>JBBPMV010000243.1:0-22087 GCA_038090495.1 Heimioporus retisporus | reverse complement strand
CTGAGAGCCAGGAGTAAGGGCTTTGTTTCATACTCTGACACCTGTTAGATTAGGTTAGGGATATCGCCGTTAGTGGCCATATACTCCAAAACATGCAAACATTGGGACAGTTTTTTGAGCCACTGTAGGATGAATAGCAGGTGGTTTGAAAGTAAGTCTGCCTACCAAAGAGGTAGCAGCAAGTTACAATGAGGGGAGCAAAGGGAGACAAGGTGGATTGAGCAGGACTAAGCTAGAGTACAAGGGATGAGGTATTTAGGCTTATATACTGTGCAATGGAAAGTCATGGAAGGTTGTGGAACTTCTATGACTAAGCAAAGAATATCCAAAAAGAAGAGAAAACAGAGATAATGGAGATAAAGGTGTGTGACAAACACATTGAATGTTCTAAAGCACTCTATCAAAGTGGAAGCATTGGGTAAGGCCAATGACAATAAGAATAACAAAGGAGAAAAGAATAGGGGCAAATTGTAACACTTATCTCCACATCTTCTATGGCAATGCCCCCTCCACATGATCTTAAATGATCTCTCACACCAAATTTGCACACAACCACCAACCCCACTCCATTACTGGCAAGTCCCCCTTCTTCCTCATTTACAGTTTTGAACCTTGCCCCCTCCCCACTGTCATTGTCAAATCCAATCTTCCTGCAGTCAAGGAATGACTGAAAACCTTTTCTGCTGCTTGAAAGAAGCCCTGGCTGCTCATGAACTTGCCAGACAAGTCATGAAGGCTTACTCTCACAGAAAATTCACTCCTTTTTGTAAAGGTGACAAGATTTGGCTCAAAGCCCATAACCTGAAATGCCTTATCACCCACCCAAAGTTTACTCCTAAGCAAGAAAGACCCTTTACCATTGTCCAGGTACTATCTCCACTTGTTTACAAACTCCATCTCCCTCATACCTGGAAGATTCACAACACATTTCATGCTTCTCTCTTATTGCCCTATCATGAAAATGATGTCCACTGCCTGAACTTCCCTTTCCCACCACTTGACCTCATCAATGAAAAAGAAGAATACAAAAAGGAAAAGGTGATCTGACACAAGGGAACTCCAAACAACCAATCTTCCTGGTATGATGGAAAGGATACTTAGCTGAAAAAAACTTGGCTTCCCAAACCAGAGTTCAAACACACCAAGGAGATTCTTTCTGATTATAAAATCATTCACCCCTCTATCTTCCCTCTATCCTCCTTTCCACCATTATTATCTCATTGCCATGCTCAATGTCTCCCCTAATCACTCCTCCTTGGTCAAAGCCAATGTGAGCTGGAACTCACCTCCTGAAAATCCCTCATCTTGAGACCTTAGATCATCCCTGGAATGGACCCTAGCCCCCTTCTCCCATCACCACAAAACCTGTAGTTAACCCTCTCCCCTTTGCCTTTCATGTTCACTGTGACCCTTTCTTTTTGATTCAACAAGGATATATGCTTTCTTTTCTTGATAACCCTAATCTTTGCATTGTCCTTCCATGATGCATCAGTTGGAGATGGATGACCTGACATTGGACATTCAGCACTACATGGAACATTTAAACTCAAGATCTACTGCTAATCAACCCTCCCCTGAGGCCTCTAGTGAACTATTGATGACTGAGGCACTGGCCTCCCTCAAGCAGACAGAAGTTGCCTGGGAAGACAAAAGAAATTGCCCCCTACCAAATATCCACCCCCTTTATAATAGGGCTTGTTTCCATTGTTATCACCTCTCCCACATCCAGCCCAACTGCATTTACTACCACTGCCCTCATTGCAACAGACATTCTCCTAGACATTCTGCTTACCAATGTCCTCATATCTGTCCTTACACCCCAGCCCCTCTCATCCCTTTCTCATCTTCATTATCATCTCATTTCTTTCATGGTACTTGCAGGTCTTGAACCTCCTCTTCTTCCACTTGTCCACTTGCCCAGCACCTCTTATCCCTCCCTGTTCCTCACAACCCTCTCCCCATTCCACCCCCTTCAAGTTGTTGTCATTGCCAATGTCTGCCTTATTCTAACATGGAACTTTGTCATCTATTTGGAATACCAGCCAATAGGTCTTTAGATGTTGATGAAGAATGAAGGTACTTGGACTATGATGCCTATGCCTATGCCAACATGACTGGATCCCCTGGTGCAGATCACTGCATGGACCTTTAGTTCATCTTTTTCCATATATTTTTGTTTCTCACTGTGGTTTTGAATTTACTCTGAGAGTAATGTTATGATTTGCCCATATTGTTTTCTCTCTTATCATCCTCACTTACCATCATTGGCATAACTCAATGTTTCTATTTCAATAGAGTGCTCTAGAACATACAACATGTTCATTGCACATCTTTATTCTTTACTTCCTTTTCTTTTTGAACTTTCTTTGCTTAGTCATGAACATTCTATAACATTCCATGACCTTCTGTTGCACAGTATATAAGTCTTAGTACTTCATTCCTTGTACTTTAGCTTAGTCCTGCTCAATCTACCTCATTCCTCCTTCACTCCCCTTATCATAACTTGCTGCTACCTTTTCAGTAGGTAGAACTTATACTCAAACCACCAACTATACATCCTAGTTGGCAGAACCCTTGATCCTAAATGGCAAGTACTTCAATCATATCTTGAATCCTTGACCTTGTGTTTTAGTTCTTTGAGCCTATACTTGTTCCTACCTGGACCAAGCATAACAACCTCCATTCACTAAACCCCCCTTAACTTAGCCTTCATCCAGCAATTCCAGCTGCAACACCTCTTGTCTCCCATGATCCTTGTCCCCTCAATGCCTGTCACCACCCCCTTGGGTCTGTCTACAATGCCCCTAGCTTCTGGTGGTTCTTATCCATCTGTTATCATCTTCATCCCTCAACACCTGTTGTAGCCTCCATCTACTAAACCCTCCTCAACTGAGCCTTCATCCAGCCACAGTGCCTCTTGTCTCCTGTACTCACATTCTTGAATTTTAATATCAGTATGTCCATCCCCTCAGGTTTGATTACAATGACCCTGGCCTCTGGTATGTTCTTATCTGTTTATTATTGTCCTTGTCTGTTGTAGCCTCTATCTACTAAACCCCCTTTAACTCAACCTTCATCCAGCCACAGTGCCTCTCATCCCCCATGTTCATTGTCCCCTCAATCCCTATCATAGCCCCTGTTATCATATGCCTCTGATCTCTAGCTCATCTACATATGTCATACTTCAGGAGTATTTTTCATCACCCTTATATGTTGATCTATCTTGTCCTATACTAGTTTTGTTATGTACTACATACCTTTCAGGAATGTGACTGCTTTTTGTGCTTTCTGTAATTGCTGCATGCTTTTCAATACTTTTTGTGTTGTGGCTTTTTGCTACATTAAAATTGCATTATGAAATTTAAAAAAAGCATATAAAAGCACATAAAAGCATCTTGTGAATTTATTGATAATGCTTGATGCTATTTGACATCTTCCATCTGGGATACAACTGGCCATTTTCACAGATAGTTTTAACACTGCTCAAATACTCAACACTCTGCTAGCCTTACCAGAGTTTAATTGGATGGCCATTCTCAATGCCGATGTCCTCATAAATACTCAAGTTACCCAACAAACATGATAGCTACTACACTTCCACATGTCAATCACAAAAGGGATTTGCTGAAAAGCAAACAGGAGGATAAGTTGGGGGAAGAGACTAGGAATACCTATGACATGCAAAACATCAAAATTATCCCATACAATCATCTCAAAGGTGCCTTTTCTCTACCTATGCTTCATTTACTTTACCATATTGCACCCCTCTTCCCTCTCTATGCTGAGCCAAATAATGGCCTGCACTTGTTACTGTCATGTCATGTCAGTTGTCCCCCCTCTTTTCATGTCAGTTACCACTCAGGACACTGCTGATTAGGAGACTCGCATGTCTAAAACCAGCTGGCAGGAACAGTGGGACTAAGGACTGACCTTGTGTTGTTCTCTAGGGCATTCACAGGATCAGGGATGTGGAAGGGGCACAGGTGCCCCCTTTTGTACCTAGTGCATGTTATGTCCTACATAGGGTTTGTTACCCCACAAGGACAATAAACTGGATTCAAAAAAAAAAAAAAAAAAACTCAAGTTGGCCTCCAAGTATTTCATGTCCCTGGAAGGTACAACAAGGTTTCCAATGCACTCTCATGCTTATCTGCCAATCAAGTTTCCCAGGCTTATCATGGGCTTATTGTCCACAAGTTTCAACCCCCTCAATTTATGCTGGGGGTAGCCCAACAATGATCTCTTCATCCTGATTTTCCAAGCAACCCAGCCATAAAGCTTGGAGCATGGAACATCTCTTTGTTGAGTGTTCCATAATCCTTGGATGTTCACTCAATCAGTCAACTCATGCTGCTTATTTATCTGCTTTTAATTCCTATCTCACATTCTGTCATCTTCATAGCTTCACTCTAATCCAACTCCCAATACATTATCTTTGTTTATCATCTTTATGTCTCAACACATTTCACCACAGTCTATTCAAACTTAGCTTGCTGACATCATAGCCAAGCTGGAACCATATTACAACTTTATTCAAGATGCCTGGCACTCTCCTCTTGGCACTCACATCTTTAAAGATTTGCTTTATTGCTTCTCCCAACCAATTAAACAAAAGGCACCATTGACTCATGATGACCTTCTATATGTCTTCCAACATCTTCTTCTACCTTTTTCTTATAATAACCTCTTGTTTCTTCTCATTTTGTGTGTTGGCTTTCTTGCTCTACTCCACCTTGGTGAACTTGTCCAGCTGGATGGGATGCAATTATGCCAGCTGTCTGAACTCTCACTTTGAATATCTGTTGGAACCTCCTCAAACTCTTTTAGTTTTCTCCTTCCCTGTTCCAAAGCAGACCATCTTTTTAAAGGGAACAAAATCCTTTTGCAATGTAATCAGTTGCCTCCTGACCCACATGCACTTTTTATATCCTATTTATTTTCATGTGATCAGTGGTTTCACCTCCTTCCTCATCTTTGGATTCATTGAAACAGCTCCTCTCCTACCTGTTCTTGGTTTCTTGTACAACTTCATGCCCTATTTCCTAATGCCTATGGTGGTCACTCTTTATATATATGCTGGTGGTGCTACTTCCCTGGCTGTTGCAGGAGTCCCCCAATCCCAGATTCAGGCAATTGGTCATTGGCACCCAGATACCTTCAAGTACTATATTCATCACCATCCAACTCTTTTCCAGGCCTTAATTTTCAATGGCCATTCCATCCATGATTTACCTTTTGCTTTACTTCCCTAACTCCTCTCTCACCTCTTTTGCTTACCCACATCATTTCTCTACCCTTTGTTACACTTGGTCTGGATAGGAATGAGCATAGGCTTAAAAGAACTTAAAGTGTAGGGTCAAGGGTTCAAGGTAGGGACAAAGAACTTGCCACTAAGGGTCAAGGGTTCTGCCTGCTAGGACGTATAGCAGGTGGTTCGAAGGTAAGTCTACCTACTAAGGGGGTAGCAGCGAGTTACAATGAGGGGAGCAAAGGGAACAAGGTAAGATTGAGCAGGACTAAGCTAGGGTACAAGGGATGAAGTACTTTGGCTTATATACTGTGCAGTGGAAGGTCAAAGAAGGTCATGGAATAACTATGACTAGGCAAAGAAAGTTCAAAAAGAAAGAGAAGTAGTGATAACAAAGATAAGGGTGTGTGACAAACATGTTGTATGTTCTAGAGCACTCTATCGAAGTGAGAACATCAGGTTAACCCGATGATGATAAGCAAATGACAAAAAGAAAAGAATAGGGGCGAATCATAACATTACCTCCAGAGTACATTTGAAACCTCAGTGAGAAACAAAGAAACAAAAGTGAACAAACTAGAGGTCCATGCAGTGGTCACCACCAGAAGAACCAGTCATGTTGGTGTAGGCAAAGGCATCATAGTTGGGGTATTCCCATTCTTCATTGATGTCCAAAGACCTCTCAGCAGGCATGCTGGAGAGACGACAGAGTTCAGCATTAGAATGAGGGAGGCGTTGGTGATAACAACATCCAGAAGGAGGAATGGGAAGGGGAGTATGAGGAACCAGGGGAGAGGAGAGACATTGTGCAAGGGGGCAAGTGGAAGTGGAGGATGAGGAAGCATGAGACCTAGACCTATGAGAGTTATGAGAGGATCGAGATGAGGAGGAAGATGAGGAGGGAACAAGGGGGGCAGGAGACCAATGACAGAGGAGGGGACATTGATATGCAGAGTGGCCTGGGGCATGTCGATTACAATGAGGGCAATGATAGTAGACACAGTTAGCCCAGATGTGAGAGAGGTGGTGACAATGAAAACAGGCATGATTGTAAAGGGGATGAGTCTCTGGTAGAGGGCAATTCCTTTTGTCTTCCCATGCTACTTCCATTCATTTGATGGAAGCTAGTTCCTCGAGGGTTAAGGGGGCATTAGAGGCCTCAGGGGATCACTTGTTAGTATTAGATCTCATGTTAAGATGCTCCACATAGTGTAGAATATCAGAGGTCAACTTGTCCATCTCCAACTGATGCATGGCAGAAATAACGAGTTCTTGAAGGGTGTGGTGGGTTTTGGTGATGCAGAAGGTGTGGTGCATGCAGGCAGTGTCATTGGTGATGAGGTCAGCATGGGAGCAGAGGTGAGAAAGTTCGAAGTACATGTGAAAGAGGGAATGAAGGGGGGATGAAGGTTCCAAGTGGTTTCAAAGGGAGATGCAAAGATTAGAATTATCAAGAAAAGAAAGCATATGCCCCTGTTGAATGGAAGAGAAAGGGTTGCAGCGAAGGCAGAAGGTGAAGCAAGGGGGGTTAACAATAGGTTCAGTAGTGATAGGAGAGGGGGGCCATGGACCATCCCAGGCGTGGTCTAGAGTTTTGAGGTGAGGGAGTTCAGGAGGTGGGTTCCAGCCAGTGTCCACTTCAACAGAGGAAGAGCGACTAGGGGAGGTGTTGGGTATTGTGACAAGATGATAGTGGGTGAGAGGATGGAGGGAAAGCAAAGGGGTGAAGGTTTTTATAGTCCGAGAGAACTTCCTTGGCATGTTTGAACTCCAGTTCTGGAAGCCAAGAGTCTTCTTTGGCAGAGTATCCTTTCCATTGGACTAAGAAACATCAGTTGTTCAGAGTTCCCTTGTGTTGGATCACCTTTTCTATTTCGTACTCTTCTTCTCTATTGATGAGGTCAGGTGGGGGAGAAGGGAAGTTTGGGCCATGTACGTTGTTTTCACAATAGGGTGATAAGAAAGAAGTGTGGAACATGTTATGAATCTTCCAGGTACAAGGGAGGCAGAGCTTGTAAATGAGCAGGGATAGTACCTGGACAATGGTAAAGGGTCCTTCTCACTTGGGAGCAAACTTTGGATGGGAGATAAGGCATTTCAGGTTGCAGGCTTCTAGCCAAACCTTGTCACCTTTATGGAAGGGAATGAATTTACCATGAGAGCAGGCTTTCATGACTTGTCTAGCAAGTTCATGGGCAGCCAGAGCTTCATCTCAAGTGGTGGAGAGGGTTTTCAGCTGTTCTTCGACTGTAGGGAGGTTGGATTCAGCAATGACAGTGGGGAGGGGGCAAGGTTCAAAACTATAGGTGAGAAAGAATGGGGATTTGCCAGTGATGGAGTGAGGGTGGTGATTATGGGCAAATTTGGTGTGGGAGATCATCTGGAACCATGTGGAAGGGGAATTGCCATAGAAGATGCAGAGGTAGGTCTCAACTTCTTGATTGACACATTCAGTTTCTCCATCGGATTGAGGGTGATAGGCAGTGGAGAGGGAGAGGTCATATCCAAGGAGTCATCCAAGTTCTTTGGCAAAGGTGGAGGTGAATTGAGGACCATGATCCGAGATGATTTTGTCGTATAGGCCAAACCAGGTGTAAATCTTGTGGAAAAAGAGGGAAGCGATCCCTTCGGCAGAGACAGATTTCTTTGTAGGGCAAAGAATCACCCCCTTAGTAAGCCCATGGTCTACCATGACCAAAAGACTGTCAAAGCCATCAGAAAGGGGCAGATTGGTGATTAAGTTGCAAGAAACCTGCTGGAAAGGATGAGAGCAGGAGGAGGAGATGGGGCAAAGGGGAGGCATGGTGGGGTGGGTATTCACCTTGGCTGACTGGCAGGGGGTACAACCCTCAACATACTTGCACACAAATTGAGCAAGGCTGGGCCACCAGAACTTGGAGGCAATGAGTTGGCAAGTTTTCAGGTAACCAGGGTGGCCAGCAGTGAAGTGATCATGGTGTCACTCAACAACAGATTTCCTGAGGTCAGGAGGGACATAGGCATGGCCTTGGTAAGTGAGGATGCCAGCATCATACTGCCAGTCAGAGAGTTGAGAGTGGAAGCGAGCAGGAATGTCGCCAGTGGTGGCGTAGAGCACATCAAGCACAAGAGGATCAGAGGTGGAGGAGGAGGCTAGCTTTTCTTGGAGGGTGACATCAATGACATTGACAAAGAGGGAGTCTGGAAGGAGAGTAACATTGTCATTGTCGTCATCCATGGTAGGGGTGGCAAGATAAGGCATTAGGAGCAGCGAGGGAGGTTCCAGGAACATGGGTGAGATGGAGGTCAAAGTCAGAGATATCAAGTAACCATCAAGCCTGTCGACAATTAAGCTTTTGGGGTTGGTGGAAGTATGTCAGGTTCTTGTGATCAGTGAAGACTTGAACTTGAAAAGGAGATCCTTAAAAATAGTATCACCATGTTTTGAGACCACAAATAACAGCAAGGAGCTCTCAGTCATAGATGTCATAGTTTCATTCTGTGGG
This sequence comes from Heimioporus retisporus, assembly GCA_038090495.1. NCBI lineage: Eukaryota > Fungi > Basidiomycota > Agaricomycetes > Boletales > Boletaceae > Heimioporus > Heimioporus retisporus. The sequence continues at coordinate 13,354 of JBBPMV010000243.1, read as the reverse complement.
AGAGAAGGATTGTAACAAGTAAGAGCAGGGGTACCAATCACCATTGGTGTCAGTTTGGAGAAGGACACCTCCAGAGGTATACTTGGAGGCATCAGTTGTGATGGCAAAAGGTCAGGCAGGGTCAGGGAGGTGGAGGATCGGCTGGGAGAGAAAGAGTTTCTTCAGCTCATCAAAGGAGTCTTGGCAGGAAGGGGACCAGTTCCAAGGCTGGTTCTTCTTGATGAGGTCAAGGAGGGGGTGGGCAATGTTAGAGTAGTTGGGAATGAAAGTCAGTAGAAGTTGGTGAAGCCAAGGAAGGAGTGGACATCCTTGACTTTGGACAGGGTAGGCCATTCTTGGATTCCATCAAGTTTGACTGGGTCCATAGCGAGTTCATCTGGGCAAACAATCATACCCAGGTATTCAACCTCTGAGGCTGCAAACTTGCATTTCTCAAGCTTAAGATAAAGGTCGAGTTCCTGCATACATTGTAGGATGTGTTTAGTGTGTTCCTTGTGAGTCTTGGCATCAGGGGAAAAGATGAGGAGGTCGTCCATGTAGATGATGAGCCATCCTTTGGCAATCATATCTCTGAAAGAATTGTTCATGAAACACTGGAATGTGGCAGGGGAGTTGCAAAGTCCAAAGAACATGATGGTGGGTTCGAAAAGACCTTTATGGGTGATGAAGGCCACTTTCCATTGGTGTCCGTCTTTGATGCAAATGTTGTTGTAGCCCCAATGGACATCAAACTTGGTGAAGACCTTAGCTCCATTGAGCTTGTCGACAAGGTCAGAGATGAGGGGAAGGGGGTAAGCGTCTCAAACAGTATGTTCGTTGACATACCAGTAGTCCTGGCAAGGGCGGAGACCTCCATCTTTCTTTTTGATGAAGAAGAAGGGAGCAGCTTGGGGAGAGTTCAATGGGCAGATCTTTCCAGCTGCAAGATTTTCATCAAGGAAAGCTTCAGTGGCTGCCTTTTTGTTGGGGGAGAGGGGATAGAGTTTGCCGATTTTTGGGGTGAAGGATTCGTTGAGGTTAATCTTGTGGTTGTAGGGTCGGCTGGGGGGTACATGATCGGTTGCTTCTTTTGAGAAGACAGAAGCAAAGTCAGCATATTCCTGTGGAAGAACAGGCTTGGGTTTTGCCTTCTTGGCTGCCATAGCGAGTTCAGTGGCAGTGGTAAGTTTGGCAATGGTGGTGTTTGGAACAAAGCGAGAGCCACATCAGATGATCTGTTGGATGACCCAGACATCATGGTTTTGAAGGAGGTGTTATTGCTGGGTCTCCTTCTGCATGTAGTTGAAGAGTCGTCCATCCCAGACGGTGTCAACGTTGACATGGCATGGTGGGCGAGGTGTAGGGAAGGTGGAGGTCAGAGGGGGGGTTGTGTGTGTTTCTGATAGAGGCGATCTGATTGATCAGATTCTAGAGGGATGGACAGCTGGCAAGCGGTCCAATTGACAGTGGGGTTGACTTCCTTAAACCAAGGGAGTCCAAGGATGATGTTTTCTTTTCTGCAATTGAGGATGTAGAAGGTGACTTGGTGAGCCACTGATCCAATGTGGACAAAGAGGGAGGCGGTAAAGCAGATCTGACCATTCTTGTTGGCTGATTGGTCGACACTGTTGACAGTGATAGGGGTGGCAAGTTTGGTTGTCAGGAGTTTGTGTTTTCGGACAAAGTCCCAGTCGATGCATGAGATTTGTGCTCCTGAGTCTATCAGTGCATGAGTACCAATGGCTTTCAGGTGCAATGGTTCAATGATATGAACAGGGATTTGCATAGACTGCTTGGTTATTGATGATACAAGTACAGACACACAAGAAAAGGAGGGTCGTTGTATTGGGGTACGCCCTCCATCTCAAAATCCTTGCCTGGAATGGTGAAGGAGATTCAAGCCATGGTTTCTTCATCATCATCATCCTCAACTTCTCTCAGCTGGAGAACTTCTTCAACCTTCCTAACCTTTTTCTCCAAAGTCTTCTTCAGCCTGGGGTTGTTGGATGAGAAGGTGGGGCATTTGCTGGAAAGATGTCCAGTCTTTCGGCATCGGAAGCAACATCCTTCTGCAATGCATTGGCAACATTCTTTGGGGGTGAGTTTGCCAATCTTGATGGCATCAGGGTCTTTGGAGGGGCAGGAGGAGGAGGTAAACAAATGATAGGTGGAGGAACCAGACTTGTTCCTTTTGGCAATGTCTTCGGCTTTTCCCCATTGGGTGAGGAAATGAATGGCCTTAGAGTACCATTCACTAATCTTGGTGGAGATGGTGTCCATGGACATGATGTGACACATGAGACAGACAGGGAGGGCTGTAGAAAAATATCCAATGAGGACATTCTCATCCACGATCTCACTGATCTGGACCTTGTTGCAAAATTCCAAGATAAACGAAGTGAGTTCTAGAATACTGGCATTACCAGACATCCGTTGGGTGGAAAGCCAGGTAATGGCTAAGGCTCAAGTGTCATGGTGTTCAAACATGGTTTTAAAAGAGGAGAGGAAGTCAGAGAACTTTCCAAAGCCGACTGGCTTTCCACTAGCATCATGGGTGAGGGTGGCTTTGCGAAAGGAGGAGGCCCAGGTAAGGGCAGCTCCAGATTTCATGTAGGAGAGAGCAAAAGCAATCTGTTTCACTTCAGTGTTGTATACTTCTTCATTGACAAGAAGGTAGGTCTGGACAGAGTCCAACCAGATGGTTGCCTTAGTGTAGTCACCATCAAAGGCATCCAGGGAACTGATGTGGAGTTCAACGGGTTTTGAGAGGGTAGACATTGTTGGAGGGGGTGTGAAAGGTGGAAGGGGTTGGGTAGAGGCAAAGGTGTGGACAAGGGGAGGGGGGGCAGGGGCAGGGTGAGGTGCTTGGAAGGGAAATAGAGGGGGGTAAGAAGCGGTTGGGGTGGGGGAGGGTGGTGTGGGATTTCTGGGAATAAGAAGTGCCAAGGAAAGTTGGTGAGCGAGGTTGGTGTCTTCCTGTTGCTCAGCAACAGTGGGGAGGGTGGTGTCCAGGTCTTGGGATATATCGGAGGGGGAGGATAATGAGGATGAAGTATCTGAGGGTAGTTTTGTGGTAGTGAGCCTATGTGAATGCAGTAGGGCTCATTCTAAAGCTGAGGTGGGCTTGGGAGGAATGGTGAAGGATCTATAACAATGATAGTCCTAGAACATAAAGCTTAGTCCTTTTGTTACGCTTGATCCAGATAGGAACGAGCGTAGGCTCAAAAGAACTTAAAGTGTAGGGTCAAGGGTTTGAGGTAGGGACAAAGAACTTGCCACTAAGGGTCAAGGGTTCTGCCTGCTAGGACGTATAGCAGGTGGTTCGAAGGTAAGTCTGCCTACCAAGGGGGTAACAGTGAGTTACAATGAGGAGAGCAAAGGGAACAAGTAAAATTGAGCAGGACTAAGCTAGGGTACAAGGGATGAAGTACCTAGGCTTATATACTGTGCAGTGGAAGGTCAAAGAAGGTCATGGAATAACTATAACTAAGCAAAGAAAGTTCAAAACAAAAGAGAAGTAGTGATAACAAAGATAAGGGTGTGTAACAAACACATTGTATGTTCTAGAGCACTCTATCAAAGTGAGAACATCAGGTTAAGCCAATGATGATAAGCAAATGACAAAGAGAAAAGAATAGGGGTGAATCGTAACTCCCTTCCTCCCTTCCATCTTATATGTACACACACCAACAGCCAGTTTGCATCTTCATCTTGTTCAAGCTTTGTCTTCATCACTGTATCTCTATGTGCTACATTCTCAATACATGTTTAGGATCACCACTATATGACCCATGTTTGCTGGCTTCTTATCTGGTGCATTGTTTCAAGGTCTAAGCTGATTGATTGGGTTTAATCCTGTTTATACTAGATTGATCAGCTAACATCACCACTGTTGCACCACACCTCACTGGCCTCAGCCACCTCCTATGGGTCTTTCTGACTAGGCAACATTTGTGCAGTTTAAGAGTGCCTCCCTCCTTCAGTCCTCTCATTGTCCAAACAGGTACACCACTATAGTTACTTGTTCCCATTTCTCATCACCTCATCAGCCATTAAATTGTAGTCCAAATTAGCCCTTTTGATCTTTATTCTCCCACCCTCCTTGATCTCTTTTCTCTGTTCATTCACTTCTTCTTATTTAGGCTCTGTCTTCATCACTGTATTTCTGCATGCTATGTTTTGCCAGTTTGCATCTTTGTCTCATTCAGGCTCTGTCTTCATTGCTGTATCTCTGCATGCTACATTCTCAATACACATTCAGAGTCACTACCATGGGTCTGGCTTCTCATCCAATGCATTATTTCAAGATCTAAGTTGATTGGCTATATTCATATTAGAATTATAATAGATTTTATGAACATGTTTCTTGCTTACATAATACTTACAATATTGACAGACTTTGACAGAACTGTTCCAGCCTGGATAGGTAGTTGAATAATAGTCCTATTTGTAAAATTGAAAGAGTGTAGAAATACATAATGTATAGGGAAAGTGTAAATAAAGTGTAGGAAAAGTGTACAAAAAAGCATACAAAAAGTGTTGGAAAAGTCTTAGTAAAGTGTAGGAAAAGTGTACATAAAGTGTAGGTAAAGTGTAGTAAAAAAGTGTACAAAATGTCAGGAGAGTCTAAGTGGTTTTTATGTAATTTGGGAATTTTGACTCATCTCATAAGTCATATAAAAATTTTTGTGATTTTCTGTGATGGTAGAGCCAGCAGCTTCCAGAGCCAGTATTTGGCTCAGCCATGATGTGACTCAAGTCAGCTAGGGGCTGGAGCTGCAGGAACACTAATGCAGGCTCACAATCAGCTCAAGCCCTCAGTGGGTACTTGGAATTCAAGGCCAAGACCCTCATAATATTGGCCTGGTAATGGGGACATGTATACAGTACTAGTATTACACCCTTCAAAGGAAATACATCAGTAAGACTACTGCTGCCACTTCTGAGTGTTGTTTGAAGTGAGTGATCCATTACACCAGCATAGTAATGCTAGCTGGGAAACTGTACCTATGATGTCATTTCCCCCTATCACAAAACCATATAAATACCCATCTTTGGGCAGAGAATCATCCACCTACCTTGTTGACCATGTTTCTTTTCCATCTAGTTCTCCTTATCGCTACAACAACTGTCTCTTGTAGCTGGTTCTCCTCTGAGCCAGACTTCGCCAAATGGTCCCAAGCAGAATTGCAATCCTGGCTTGAACACCACAACATCAAGGTGCCTCCTTCCTTCGAAAAGTCCCACCTCTACGCCCTCGTCGATGCCAACTGGCACAGTCTACCCTCCGCTCGTCAGTGGTCATCCGATCAGTACGCCCAAGCCCAACACGCCTTTCAACACGTCAAGGAAGACACCTTCCACCGCTGGGACGAAAGCAAGCTGAGGGCGTTTCTACTCGAGCAAGGGGTCGTCGCCCCTGCCGGCCCCCGCGAGCAGCTCGTCCTCCTTGCCAAGCAAAAATACCGCGCATACACCGACGCGGCTGCTCTCTATTCGTCCCTCGCGTCCGAATCGATTTCGTCAGCTTACGCCGGCGCAACTGATACCGTCAGCTCCGCCTCCCAGTGCATCACGAGCACCGTAGCTCAGGCAACGGAGGAGGTTGCTCGCGCGCTCGACGAGACGAAGGATTACGTTTACTCCGCATGGGATGACAACCGTTTAAGGGGCTGGCTCGAAGACCATGGGGTCATCCAGGCAAAGGGCTCACAGACGAGAAATGAGCTGATCAAACTCGCCAACGACTACTCTCGCAGAGCGTCGTCCACCGTCTGGGAGAGCTGGAGCGACTCGTATATCGTAAGTGGGAGGTTTATCTTGCGCGACGTGCTCCCCCTGACGCCCGTTCTAGCGAGACTGGCTCATCGCGCATCATCTTTTGCACCCCTCTGAGGTGACCTCTCGGTCGAGCCTTCTGGAACAGATGAAACAGTATTATTACCGATGCGAAGACAACGTCTGGAATGTGTGGTCAGACTTGGAGTTGAAATCCTGGCTCGTCGATCACCACTTTTTGAGCGGCGATGCTCAAAAAGGTCGCGATGAGTTGGTCAAGATGGTCGAGTAAGCGTCGAGACAATATTTTTCTTGACTCGGGCTGATTTTCGACACGCATCAGGGATCACTACGCCTCTGCCGCGGACAGCATTTGGGGCGCATGGTCGGATTCTGAGATCCGCCAGTGGCTCTCGGAGAATGGATACCTTGCAGACAAGAGCGACATGAAGGAACGTAGGGACCTCGTTCATCTGATCAACAGCAGGTAAGCGTTCGTTCGGCCCCTTAGTCCCACTGCCACATTAGCAACCCGATTCGCAGTTACCATAGCGCATCTGCAAAAGCCGCCTCCTACCTCGTATGGCCAGATGCCCGTTTGCGTGCTTATCTGCGCGAGCGTGGTATTGGCGAGAGCGCGCTCCCCACCAACAGACCAGGATTGCTACGTAAGTTGGACGTATTTCCACACTCTTTGTCGTCTGAACTCCAAGGCAGAGGAGACTCGCATCCGCTGGGTGCAAACCACCACAAGAACCGAAGCCATCCTTGCGAAGCTCAAGGACATTATAAATAGCTCGGTAGAGGCTGTGGAAGATAAGATTTCACGAATCCTCGAAGTACGTTAAATACTTGAGCGATTACTCTGTCGACTAATGCAAGACAGGTTTTAAGTGGGCACTCGCGCGACGTCAAACCAGAGACACATGGAGAAAAAGGCGATACGATGAAGCGTGCGAGGGAGAAGACCACAGGGGATGAGTTGTAAGTTGTTATAACTAAACATTGTACAATACTTAGTCTACCATGTATCATTTTTGGCGAGCCGAGCTGCGCCGATCGGATGTAACCGCGCGATAAAGATCATCCTCCGAGACTGAGCCGAGTCTTCACGCGATTCTATCTCTCGTACTTTACTGAACATGGTCAAAGCTGTCGTACTCGGGGCTGCAGGTACATTCCTACTCTGATCACCAGCCTCGGCGCTGACCACGGGCGGGTCAGGTGGCATTGGCCAACCCTTGGCACTCCTTCTAAAATCGAACCCTGATGTCACCGAGGTATGCGATCTGATAAGGTCTTCGCATCGTAACTAGCGCAAATACATCGCCCACAGCTCGGCCTCGTTGATATCGTCGACACCCATGGAATCGCTACCGATTTGTCTCACATTGCGACCCCAGCAAAGGTCGTCGGATTCCCTCCCCCACCGAAGGACATACCGGACAAAAACTTGAAGGAGGTCCTTCCCGGAACAGACGTCGTTGTCATCCCAGCTGGTGTACCAAGAAAGCCAGGAGTAAGTGTGTCGTTCATCTTGCACAAAAGCGGCGTTGACAGACATATCTAGATGACGCGGTGCGTAACTTGAGCACGCTAAACAATGACATGACTGACAGTGGTGACACTTTTGGAAACACAGTGATCAACTTTTCAACGTTCGTTTGGCTGCTCATTTTTTTGGCGCCGTTGGACTAACCCCTGTATTGTCTAGATCAACGCGGGAATCGTGCGCAGCCTCGCTGAGGCGATTGCGAAGTATGCTCCCAAAGCATATGTACTCGTGATCTCCAACCCTGTCAACTCCACGGTCCCGATCGTTGTGGAGGTGTTCAAGAAAGCGGAGGTTTTTGACCCTAAGAGGTATTGTTATTCTTGACAGCGTTTCGAATCAGAATTCAGTGATCTCGTAGGATTTTTGGAGTGACGACACTGGATGTCGTTCGCGCTTCGACGTTTGTGTCGGAGATCCTGGGAGACAGATCTCTGGCTCGTTCTATCGTCGTGCCGGTCGTGGGCGGCCACAGCGGTGCTACTGTCTGTGTCAAATCTTAATCATGTTTCACGATTGTTAATAAAGACGAACTGCAGATTATCCCTCTTCTTTCGCAGTCCTCGCATCCTCTTCCTGCGCTGGACAAGGCCGCTCTTGACGCGCTCGTCAATCGTATCCAATTTGGGGGTGACGAGGTCGTCAAAGCCAAAGACGGTGCTGGTTCCGCCACTCTGTCGATGGCCTATGCCGGTGCAGAATTCGCGGGCAAGATTATCCGTGCCCTCAAAGGCGAGTTGGGAATCGTTGCACCGTCTTTCGTCAACCTCGCCGCGGACAAGGTTGGTGGCGAGACTCTTAAGAAGGAGCTCGGAAAGGATATAGAATACTTCTCTGCGCCCATTGAGCTCGGGGTACGCTTGCCGCCGTTTGATGGGATAAATGATCTAACCTTGTTGTAGAAAAACGGTGTGGTGGTGATCAAGAGCCTTGGCACGACCACAGAGGCGGAGAAGATACTCATCGCAAACGGCATTTCAGAGCTTACGGAGAGCATTGCCAAGGTGGGCTGGATTTGTCTCACCTGGTTCCTTTGCTCAACTCTCGGTAGGGCGTTACATTCGTCACGGCTCCCAAGCTCTAGAGTAGCCTCGTACATGTGTAACGTTATAACCGATGAGGGTGTATGTTTATTCCGTGTAGAGTGTGTTATGAAACAGTTGGAATTATCAACGAGCACGTGACTTGACGCGTCAAGTTGACATACGCTTTTTCGCATTCTTGTTCAAGTACGACACGATGTGGTCAAGAATAAGCAGCGCCCTCAAACCGCAAGGAAACGACAGCGACGATTCGGACGCTCGATCCGCGCCGCATTCACCTCCGCCAGACCCGTTTCGTATGAATGCCACGACGTACTACACACACCAAACACCCCCCACCCCTCCGTCTGGCACGCATTCGCGCACGGCCTCCCGCGAAGAGGACATCATTTGGTCCCTCCGCACGCAGCTCGCACTCCAACAAGAGATATGCGCTCAGTTTCAGATCGACTTAAATGCACGCGACGAGCTGGTCGCAGCCCTGACGAGCCGCGTCGAGGCGCTGGAGACGGAGAGCGACCGGCGCAAGCACGCCGTGCGCTCGTGGAAGAAGAAGGCCGCGGACTTGGAGAAGCTGTGTCGCCATCTGCAGGAGGAGGCGGACAACAGCCGCCAGGAGAGCGCGGAGAGGAGCGTCATGGACGTGGCGAGCGGGGAGGCGCTGCGCCGGCTGCACGACCAGATCGCGCGGTTGCAGCGGGACAAGAAGGAGGTCGAGGTGGAGCGCGACGCGTTGGCGGAGGCCGTGAAGCGGTCGGAAGGAAGACGTGGCGAGACGGAGGAGGCGAACGGGGAGGTGGTACAGCACCTGCACGACAGGATATCGCACCTGGAACGCGAAAAAGGTGATGCCGAGGAAGAGCGGAACACGTTGGCAAAAGCAATGGAAGAGGCAGAGGCAGAGCTCGTGGAGCTTCGACGACCTTCCGGCGTCACCGACGAGAAGAACGCCGACGCGTTGGAACAGTTGCAAGGCCAGGTCTCGCACCTAACACGAGAGAGAAACGACCTCCATGCTGAGCGGGACGACATGTCATCAGAGATTTCTCGGCTGCGTGCTCAACTGCAACAACTGCAAAAAGACAGCGCAAGGAAGGAGGTTACGATCGTCCAGCTGAATAGACAACGCGACAAAGACAAGGAAGATATTGACGGCCTCAATATTGCTCTAGAGTCGAAGCAACAAGAACTCGAATTGGTGCGTATCGATCCCAGAGACCGAGAGCTTGAAAAACTCATCTTGGCTTGGTTGTTCAAGGTAAAACGCAAACATGGATCGCGGAATGGTGCAGGTCCGGCCTCTGGACGAACGAACGCTGCACCACCTACTGCCGCAAAATCGACGGCACAAGTACAAGCAGCTCCGAAGATTCTGCGTGCATCCTCCGTGGGTAACCGGGCCCCATCACCCCCCCAGTACCATCGACTTCGCTTTTCATGATTAATTTATTCCATTGACGACCAGGACACTAACTGTGGACGAGTGTTATCTATGCCATGTGCTGTATCACGTTTCGCATATGCGTTGCATGTTCACATTTATATATACCACTCATTTAGGTTGTATGCCTAGGTCCTGGCTTGTGATATGTAGCTATATGACGTTGATTTTACCGAACGTTGGGAGCGACATATGGTGGTCTCAGGTTCTCTTGGGAATGCTTGCACATTCTCACCCTGATGCAACTAACCACCCCCAGGATCGCTGTCCGTAACATCGCGGTTGGTGGGGTCGTACGCACGTTCCGTACCTCGACCGTCCCGCAGGGTCAGAGAGCCGTGGTGTACAGCAGGAACGGCCCACCGTCGACCGTCCTGACGGTGCACCGTTTCCCAGACCTCCCACCCCCGCCGCCGAACACCGCCAACGTCCGTTTCCTGCTCTCCCCCATCAACCCTGCGGACCTCAACGTCATCGAGGGCGTCTACCCTGCACGACCCTCCCCAAGCACGAGTCTGTCGACGGACGCGGCGTCCCCCGTGTTCGTCGCGGGGAACGAGGGGCTGGCGGAGGTCGCCTCCGTCGGGGACGGCGTCGCGGGGCTCCGGGCGCGCGACTGGGTGGTGATGACGCGGCCGCAGATGGGGACGTGGACGTCGGGCAGGAACGTCCGCGTCGAGGACGTGCTGAGGGTGGACGCGTCGGGGCTGAGCGCCGCGCAGGCCGCCGCTCTGACGGTGCGTGACGCTGTTGTTGATTTCGCTGGTGGGACTCGTGGGGACGCCGATGCACGTCGATAGGTGAATCCGCCCTCTGCATATAATATGCTCCACGACTTTGTCGCGCTCGAGGAGGGGGACTGGGTGATACAAAACGGGGCGAACAGCGCCGTACGTGTGGTACGATCGTGTTGCTACACGCGCTGACCCGATGGATGCAGGTCGGACAGGCGGTGATTCAGATAGCTGCCGCCAAGGGCATCAGGACCATCAACTTCATTCGGGACAGGTTGGATGGTTGATAGATTTTGTGTTTGAAATTATTGCTAAACAATGTACAGGGACGACGTGGAGTCCCTAAAATCACGTTTGAGGGGACTGGGAGCAACCCATGTTGCGACCTACGATGAACTTGCGGACAAGGCTTTCAAAGCCACTTTCTCATCTTGGACCCAGGGCAGAGTAAGCTCAATTCTATCATTCCGTGTACATCTTTTGCTCAAACATTTATCAGAATGTCAAGCTGGGTCTAAATTGTGTGGGCGGGAAAAGTACAACACTGATGGCACGGCTGCTTGGTGAAAATTCGCATCTAGTATCATATGGAGCCATGTCGAAAGAGCCGTTGTCGTTGCCAACGTCGCTTTTCATTTTCAAGAACCTGACGTGTCATGGATTTTGGCAGACGCGGTGGTACGACCAGAAAACGCCTGACGAACGCAATCAGATGATGCAAACACTTACTGGTCTTATGCGCGAGGGAAAGGCAAGCCTGACTCCGTCCGGAGATGATGTATATCGACTGAACATGACCCAGCTCGATAGTCCAGAACACGAGGTTTTGGTCGTTGGCCGCGAAGAGTCTGATGCAGACGCAAAGGAGAAAATATGCGCGGCGATCTCTCGGCTGGGCGATGGGAAATATGGGAAAAAGGTGTTCCTGCAAGTAGACGAGACGCCGTGAGGTCATGCGGAACGTTTTAGAAATACAAAGCTAGATATGATTAACCCGGGCAAGTTATGTAGGGTAAAGCGTGGAATACAAGCATCATTTGGTGGCATGATAGTCGCGTGATAGATCTATTTCCCCTTTCAGATGGACGTTGGTGATCTTGACTTGTCTTTGTCGAGGGACAGAACGTTTGCCCTTTTTCTTGGTGGTCGGTGCCTTTGGCATGGGGGCTTCCGCGGCGGTGGCCTGCAATCCCTCTGCACAGCTACAGACGGTATGCAGACGGGGTGAGAGAACATACCTGAGGCAAGCGCTTTGAGCAGATCGACGTCGTTTGGCACCTTGAGCTGATGCCATAAATCAAGGAATTCTAAGCATCGGATGTTAGCCGATTAGCCATGAATGACAAACAGCTGACCCTTCTCGACCGACGTTCCTCCGCTCTCTTCGTCTGGCTTTAGCTCGTTCCAAAAGACCATCCTCAGCTGACCATCCTTGATGGTACGGGTGACGAGGACATCGCCCTCCTTCTCGAGTTCTTCGATGGCCTGCGGCGCTTCTTTCCAGGACTCTTTCAGCGCGCGGACGGGGATGCCGCCCCCCTTGCGCGTCTGGCGCTGAATCTCGGTCAAAAGGGCGGCTTTGTTGCGAAAGTTGAAGTCGTGCTTGGGACGGTTCAGCGGACCGGACGAGAGCGAAGGAAGCTGCGTACGCGGTAGGAGTAGAGGTCCGTCTTTGGATCGTACTGGATGCGGTCATGGGACTTGAACTTTTCGAGGAGGACGAGGTCGGTGTCCAAAGGTGTGTTTGTCACGATCGCAATGTCCTGCAATCTCATGGGATTCGGGGTGGACTGCGAACAGTGTCAGCCTGGGATACGACGCTACCGACACCAAACCGACCTTGAGGTGGTCGACGGCGTACACGAGCTGCGTGTTGACATTGGCCGCAGGCTGCGAGTGCCAGGAGCTGTAGTCCTGGCGGTGCAGTATGCGCTTGAACGCGTCCGCGTCCTTGGAGAGGGTGGACATGACCGGGTTGCTTACGAAAGCGAAAGTTGGGTCGGAGTTCGGATTCGAATAAGGCTTGATCGCGATACGGCCAGCTTTTATCTCCAGCATCATCATGGTGAGTCCGTGTCGAGGACGTGCCCGGCGCGTGTCGTGCTGACGGATCCTACAGTCTTCCGGCGTCCAGGTCTCGAATGAGTGTGTCAGCGTCTATCAGGAGCTCAAGTTAAAGAAGAAGTTCAAGTACATCATCTACAATCTGAACAGCACCAACACGGAGATCGTTGTCGAGAAGTCCTCTGCAAGCAATGACTACGATGACTTTCTGAAAGACCTGCCAGAGAACGAGTGCAGATGGGCAGTGTATGATTTTGAGTTTGAAAAGGATGGAAAGAGGAACAAGCTCTGCTTTTTTTCCTGGTCAGTGGCGACCTCTGAGCTGTTTCCCGACGTGGCTCATTCGTGAACAGGTCTCCGGACGACGCCAGAATCAAGGCCAAGATGTTGGCAGCGTCCTCGCGAGATGCGCTTAGGAGAGCGCTCGACGGGATCTCCTTGGAGATTCAGGGAACCGAGCCCGCCGAAGTCGAATACGACACAGGTTTGTCGGTCTTCCCGACCCGCGCCGCCTATTTCTGACCCGTTGCAGTCCTGAACAAGGCCAAATCTGGCTCCCGCTGACTTGATCATGCTGTATATTTCTCCGCGCGTTTCTGTACCCCCCGAGTATACACACAATCCACCCTATTCCCCCTGGACTACTCCCGTGGACGTGGACGTAAACGAGTACCGGGCCGTCGCTGCTTGTAATAGTTCGAGTACTAGTCCGTGAAATAATTGTGAATCGCTTCCGAATCGGGCAGGCACGCATTGAATTTAG